>KZ070925.1:80004-93046 GCA_002091845.1 Anopheles cracens | reverse complement strand
TCGCACCGTACACCATACACGATTAGAGCCCGGGTTCGAAGAAGTCGAAGGACATCTGCATTGACGAATCGAAAAACTTCAAAAACGAGCGTCTCTTTATTTATATTCATGCATACACACACACGCGCGCGCACATACTCCGAACAAAAACAACCCCACTCACACACCCTCTCTCTCTCTCTCTATGCGCACTCGTCGAAAGCGATTTTTTCAAACATGATAAATATGTCCTCATCAATAAAACTCAATCCGCGGCCCGTGCTACACACTACGTTGCGACATTAATATTAATTAAATTACTATTCTTCACCGTATTTGTCCGATTTGTCCGCCCGGCGCCGACTGGCGAGAGTCCGTGTTTTGCCCGGTTGTCCTTACCGCCGGAGAGCGACTTCCCTTTGTGCCGCTGTGTCCCAAATCAACCTCGCGTGAAGGACACATCGGACCTAGGGGGAGGCGGGGAGGGCCGTTGTTTGAGGACGCGCGCTTTTAAGGGCCGATGATTTATCGACCGGAACTGACTTGATTGATTCGGTATTTTGTTTCCTCGTGCGCGCTTTTTTCTCGCTGCTGTTGCTTCCGTCCCCTGCGACCGAACGGCGATTGTTTCGAGAGCACCCGCGCACGCTCGGATTCGCTCTGCAACGGTGAGCTGCGGTTCCGAAATTGTGTCCGGGTGATTGATCTCAATCGCCACGTTGACCCCCGGCGCGGGCAAGGATGCTGCTTTGTTCGTATCACACGTTGTGTACAATTTTTAAGAGAGTTGAAAACTGCTCACTTGAGGTTCTGCTTCCAATTGAAAGCGTATTCAAACAGCTTGTTAGGGAAATCTAACAGCCAGTTCATTGTGAAAAAATATAGAAAACAACGCTGCGTTAAGTGTGGATTTTAGGGGGAAAAAACTGAAGAATTAGGCGTTGAAGCGTCGGAAAGCATTATGAATGAATTTTGTAACGCTGATTGCATACATTTAGGCACTATCAGCTATTCCAGCCGATAGGAATGCAATCTGTTGCAAATTTTCGAAATCAGCCGTAAAGTATGCAATCTACGACGTGTTAAATTGTTTTCATAATTTCTTTGTTAATCTTTGCTCTGCTTTATTAGAAAATATGATTTTTTGTTCTTCTTTTACATATAGATATGAACACATACATATGAAATATGCAATCTACACTCTGTTCTACATACCATTTTAATAATTCATTTACGGTTCTTCGCTTTGTTTTGTTCGAGCATACGAACTTTTCTCTGATTTGTTACATACATTTAGGCGCTATTTTTCGAAATCAACCCCAAAGTGTGCAATCCACGCTGTGCTTAACTATTTTCATAATTTATTTAACGCTCTGTTTTGCTCGAACATAGGATCAAATGCTCTCCTTTGTTGCATACATTTAGGCGCTAGACATA
This sequence comes from Anopheles cracens, assembly GCA_002091845.1. NCBI lineage: Eukaryota > Metazoa > Arthropoda > Insecta > Diptera > Culicidae > Anopheles > Anopheles cracens. The sequence continues at coordinate 91,630 of KZ070925.1, read as the reverse complement.
CCTATATTTAGGCACCAAAAAGCATTAAGAACGTATTTTGTAATGATGACTGCATACATTCGTTCGTAAGATCTCAATCACCGACCGTTCGTAAGACTTGAATCACCAACTGTTAGCTACAACAAGCGAGAGGTATGCAATGTGTTGCATATTTCGTTTTGTTACATACATTTAGGCACTAACTCTCGTAATCAGCCGCAAAGTATGCATTCCACGCTGTGTTTGACCATTTTAAAAATGTATTTATGCATCTTTGCTCTACTTTGTGTGAACATATGATTGTTTGCTCTACTCTGTTACATACATTTAGGCGCTAATTATGAAAATCAACCCCAACGTATGCAATCCACGCTAATTTATTTACGATTCTTTGCTTTTCTTGTTCAAACATATGATCCTATGCTTTGCTCTGATACATACATTCAGGCGCTAATTTTCAAATTCAGCCCGAAGTATGCAATCCGTGCTGCGTTTAACTATTTTAATAAGTTATTTACGTTTCTTCGCTCTCCTTTATTTTATATTGACTGAAAATGCAATCCACTTCCATTACAGCTTGCAATATTTCGCTCGCATCCTAAACCGGAAACCTTATTATTCTCGCGCGTCCCAAAACGAGCATCAGCTCAATCTGTTAGCATGTGTTTTTTTTGCTTGCTGTCCTCCTCCCGCAAACGGCACTTTAGTTTCGCGGCAGGAAAATAAAGCGTCCTCCACCAGCGCCGTCCAATCTGCTACCGCCCCAAGGATCCGCTTCCACGCACCGGGGGTCGTAAACTAAAATCAACCTTTTTTTCTCGCTCTCTCTTTTTCTCTCTCCAATCGGAAGTAGCAGTTGATTTGACGCCACAGTAAAGCGCATCCTAAAAAAACCCCCGGAACTGACACTTTCACCACGCGCACGCAAAGCATCAAGTGTCATAAACATTTCGGAAAATAATCGTCTCTCGGGCGAGGATGCAAATTACGAACGTCATTCGCGCGTCGCTCGTCACCGCCATCATTCGCCGCCTTCCTTCAGCCCAGCCCGGTGGAGATTCTCGACAGGAGCGAACGAACAGAAGCCGAAAAAAAGCACAACAAAACGACGTCAAATAGAGTCGTAAAATGCAGACGCCACCCGGAACGTCACAACCGAACGGGGACAATCAGCGTCGCTTCTTTTCTTTTTCCTTCCACGCGCAACAAAGCCCCGCGCGCTCGCGTTCAGGTAGTTGGAAATCAACAAAATATGACATAAATAGAGCACTGAGGCTGCGAAGCACGCACGGGTGCGAACTAATAAAACAGTACACTTCGTCCGCACGGTTTCGCGCCTAAATCAAGTGGAAGTTATGCGCCTGCAAGACGGCAGCACCGGAGACTTATTGGTCGTCAAACGCCCGCGCGCGCCTGCATTACTGCAAAATTGTCAATTTTGCTCGAATATGCGCGGCGCATTTGAAGGGTTTCCGTCAGGTTTCGGCGAAATTGTATTTCGCCACCTCACCTCATCCGGTGCGTGCTCCGCAAGCACGCGTTTGCGTTTCGTTTTATTTGCTCCACTCCACAGCCGTGCCGTTGAAGCGCACCGAGCGATGCTGATGCATCGTTTCGGCGGATTTATCCTAACCCTGCTCGCTATCGCTAAAACCACGCTCGGGCGCTCGGGCCGCCGGGAAGGCAGCCAGGCGACCTCAGGATGGCTGGCCCGTTTCTCCGGTCAAGCTGCAACGCTGCGGCGCTATCTTGACAACTGGCACAACCACAACGCTCGTGCAGCGGCGGACAGGTGCACCGATGTGATTTATGAGCCAACTGCTGCTGCTGCTGCTGCCAGTCTTGTCTACGACTTGCGCACCACATCACTCATTAATGACCGTGAAGCTTTCGCGTGCTGGTCTGATTTATGAGCTCGGTCCCGGCACGAGACATCAAAAAGACGGCCAGCGCGATGAGCCATGCGATCAATGACTTTTGCCTGTTGCAGCAGTCGCAGTCGGAAGCGTGTATCTGGTGGAGCGCGCCGTCACGAAAGGGGGGGCAGGGAATAAAGCGTGTTTAAATCGCAAACTCTGATTCCGGAAAGGAAGCGCTTTCTTTTCGATGACTTGCGAAAGCTAAATTATGTTTCTTTTTTGCTATTGCATCTTACATCTTTTTTTTTATAGAAATATATTATTTCTAGGTCAATTACCTCTCCTGCCATGAACACTGAAATCTTTCTTCAACTACTGAAAAAATCAACGCCTAGATGTATGCATGTGTTTTCACACAACGTATCGTGCGCTCAGCGCTTAACGCCTGAATGTATGCATGTGCTTCAATGGCATCGTATTGTCCTCTCTGCGTTGTATCAAAAACACATGCATACATTTAGGCGTTAAATATTAGTATCTATTTTTCAAGTAATTTAAACATGATAAAAATATAAAAAATACAAAAAAAATTATATAAAGCATATTATTTGATATTATAAAACCTATTTCTTTTATTTATATCAACATTGACGCATGGTTAAATTTGCCAGCACACCATCTCGTGGCTGAGCAAAACTACTCAACCAGAGAGCGATTTTCCGTTTCCTTTTTCTTGGTGTTACCTATATTAAATTAAACTTTTCGCCTTTGAAACATTCCGCTCCCGCCACCCAGCAGCCAGCACCTGCATGCGTAGAAAACGAACCTTACATAAACTGCTTCCTGCTCTTTGTCTGCGCTCGAAACATTGGTGGTTTCGTGCCAGAATGCTGCTCGCCTTATTTGTTTTCATTTTTTACCGACTCCATGAGCCGGGGGTTTTTTGTCTTGCGTTTGGTGGAACATTTTCTGTATCATCCACACCGACCACCGACCGACTCATTAAGGACGTTTCCCTTGCAGAGGCCGGGGGTTGGAAAGTTTCGTTGGAAAATTCCTCGAGTGGGGAGGGGGGAAAAAATCCCAACTTGCGTGTTGCTGCCGCTGTGCCTTTTTACCATTCTCTGTGTCTAGCTATTCTAGCGTTCGTTGGAAAGAACGCAACCGGTGTGTATGTGTGTTTATGCAACCGTCGCGTGACCGTGAGGCTCCCGGAGTCACCGCGATGGTGTTTCCTCTGACCCTGTGCCGTCTGTCGGGTCGTCGGTTGGGAGTGGGTGATAAAATCTACTAGCTTCCCATCCTTGTAATCAATACCGCATTGCGTTGCCCGTTTTCGGAAGGAGCATTTCCTACACCGTGCGCTACACCCCAGTGTCCAATAGAAAATCGATTGGAAGGAAATTGCTTTAACGACGGTGGGAACAGTCAGCTTTAGTGTTCGTTATCAGGTGAGGCGTTATGGTGTGTTTTATTTTTTCATGATTGTCCCTAACGACGGTGGGAACAGTCAGCTTTAGTGTTCGTTATCAGGTGAGGCGTTATGGTGTGTTTTATTTTTTCATGATTGTCCCACGGCTGTCTTTCGTAATTGGGCCGGGTTTTAGGAGACGGTTCTTTTGTAAATGTATTTGCAGACTAAAAAGGCATGAGGTGGTGAGAAATACAATAAAAAGCTAGGTGAACTAAGCGAAAAATATAATAGAATTATACAATTAGAATATTGGAAAACAAAATAAATTCGATGATGATAGAATAATGTAGGAAAAATAAAAGACAAGTGAGTAGAGTAAAAAACTAAGAAAGAAAATAATAACAAAATATGAAATCAACAAAACCTATCTTTAAAACTGAGCCAATTTTGTAAAGGAGCAAATTCTGAAACGAATAAATCGAACTAGAAAGAAATATAATATTGGAGAAGGCGAATAAGTTTAGTTAAAAAAAAGAACAGATGAGAGGTAGAGATATGCAAGATGAAATAAATTCAACTTAATAAAGAAGAAACAAACAAAAGTCGAAAGGATGCAACTTACTGAAAATGAATCAAACTTGCAGTAAGTGGCAGCATGGACAAAAAAACACATAAAACAATAAGAAACAAATGGAAACAAATCTCCACTAGAATAAATATAACAAAAAAATGTAACATATCATTAATAAAGTTAGTAAACTGGCAAAAAATGTATTTGAAAAATGTTGCAAAACTCTTTGAAAATGGGTTAAATCAAAAGGAATCATAAGAAAGCGTTAAAAAATCTTGAAAAAAATCTTCTTGAAATGAATCTATATATGCTATATAAAAAAAAATTAAATTAAAACAGATAACTAACATTTTAATGGAAAAGATATGCCACCCTTTGCTAGCAGGCTCGTATGATGAAGCAAGTTTTCTTCGGTAGAAAAAAACCCACCCACGTGCATGTTGCTCCAGAAACAAAGAAACAAATACCGACTCGATTAGTCATCGGAGGGGTGGTGGGAAAAAAAACGCAAATAATCGTATCGACAGCTTCGACAGTGTGCGTCACATATGGTCGCTCGATTTGCTGCGAACTGCACCGTCGAATCCATTCGATACATTCGATATTTCAAAGTGGTATGCAAAACAACAGACAACTAACAAAACAACAGAAACAGAAAAAAAATATACCAAAACGCATCCAACACACAGTGACAGCCGAAACCGGGCACGCGATAGCATATGCCACCGGCTCGTAATGGGGGAGTGAAAGGTGTTTTTTGTTGTTGTTGCTGTTGAGTTTGTTCGTCCTTTTAAATACCTAAATAATCACTCCCGGGGAAAAACAGAAGAAAAAAAACCCCACCGGGCCAAATGTCACCTGCGGCAGCGGTTGTATCGAATCGATATCCTTCACCCGCCGAAAAAAAAAATGATCGAATATATGCTGCCCTAAAAAAAACTAAAAACCAAAATACACGAAATTTCAAATTTTGAGCCTAAAAAGTGGATAAAAGAAGTTACATTCCTATAAAAACATACAAAAATATTTCCACTTTAACAAACAATAGTTTTGTACAAGTTTAAGTAATTTTTATCGAATTTTAAAATGATTATTTGCATCGAATTTGTGGTGAAAAATCAAATTTTCGGATTTTTTGTCCTATTCGTTATCTTATAGGGAGTGATTTTGACGGTGATGAAAAAATAGTAAAAATGTTTGTAAAAATATGAAAAAATCATCAAAAGACGTATGATATTATTATCTTCAACTTCGTAGAACACCATTTTCATCTTTCTGTTCAAGTTTTCGCTGTATTCGAAAACGAAACATTTGGCCTTATAGTTGTGTTGCCAACTGTTTTAGCAGATACACTTTTCCGGTGTTTTGCTATAAAAGTTTGCTATAATTTTCATCAGTAACCAAGTAACCATTTGAGTTTTGCCATAATTTATGGCAGACTTAAAAGTTTGCCTAGCATATCAACAGTATATAAATATAATTTCTGGAAACGTACAAATTCTAGACATGCTGCTGCTGCAAAGTCAAGGATAAACAATATTTCATTATTTATTCAAGTGAATGTACTTTGAGATGTAACACAGCGTACTGCGTTTGCAAGGCTGCAACTATCTGTTCGAGTTTAGCCATAATTTGTTGCAGTTATATGAGACATAATAATAAGAAAACATTTTAATAATTTATTTTAGCAAAGACACTTTGAGATGTCACACTGTTTAAAATGGTTATTAGACTGCAAGTATTCGCTCGAATTTTGCCATAATTTAAGGCAAATGGCTACTGTAAATAGTGTATGAATAAAAGGTGGAAATGTTTTAAGGCTTCAAAAACTATTACCAATATATTTCATCGCTTTATAAAAATCATCAAAAAAATGTAAAATAATAAAAAAGAGCTCCTGGTGTCTAAAGGGTCCCTGCGCCGAGCTCGCGATCCCGCTGGGCGTGGAGTGGGAACAATTTGTGATTTTTTTGTTGCGGCCACGAACGTTTTACATGCAGGTTTCTTAACCCTTAATGTGCCGGTGTTGAAAACACAACACTGAAGAAAATTCAACATTGTTTGTTAGTTCTTTTTGGAACATTCTTTTTGTTATATACTCTGTCACATTTCTTAAGTATTTCCAGGATATTAGCTCATTTATGCGTCTGCTTTTCGATTTTTACGACGCATTTAAAACAACGAACACCGCATAAAAACCCTTTTTCAGCAACTTTAACTTTTTTATATTACTTACACCACTTACTCTAGATGATTCGGAAGGTAATGTTTTCAGCATTGAAAAAAAAAATGATCGAATATATGCTGCCCTAAAAAAAACTAAAAACCAAAATACACGAAATTTCAAATTTTGAGCCTAAAAAGTGGATAAAAGAAGTTACATTCCTATAAAAACATACAAAAATATTTCCACTTTAACAAACAATAGTTTTGTACAAGTTTAAGTAATTTTTTATCGAATTTTAAAATGATTATTTGTATCGAATTTGTTGTGAAAAAAAAACAATTTTTCGGATTTTCGGTCGTATAGTTTATCTTATAGGGAGTGATTTTGACGGTGATGAAAAAATAGTAAAAATGTTTGTAAAAATATGAAAAAATCATCAAAAGACCCCCCTCATGAGCTCGGCAGTGCAAATGAATGAGGAAAAAAGAACAGAAGCCGAACAAAAAAAATACACACTCAAATCAACGCTCACCTCAGCCGCTGCAATGAACCGGAAACTTCGCACATGCCGAAGGCAAAAAGTCACAACTACAAAACGGCGCGAACAAGTGGACGTCAATTTGTGCAATTTGTTCCGAGCGCGACCGCCGCCACCGAAACAAAGCGCAAACTGGAATGGAAACACCACCTCAACGGTGCCTAATAATTTTGCACTGTTTTTTTTTGTTTGTTTGCTGTTGCTGTTGTTGGTTTTCTTTCTAACCCCCTTTTGCCACCGAATGCCCGCGGAAAATCAATGACTCGGCGTGGCGCTTCCTGGTCGGGCGTGAGCTTTAATTAAAAAATTAACAAACCCAGCTTCAAACACCCCTGGGGAGAGCGATTTTTTTGTGTTGTACACTGTTTTTCTCTTCGTTTTTTTTTGTTGCTCTTTTTATGGCATCCGTGCTGTTTTCCTGTTTGGAATGGTGTAATAATTAACAGGTGCTTAGCACGCGATGCTTCCGGCTGCGCAACCCTTTTTGTCGCCGGGCTGTATTACATTCCCCTGGCTGCACGGGCATTTTATTTCGCGCTGCTGCTGGACGATTTGAAGTTAATGAAATATTTTCGAGATGTTGAATAAAATTTTGTGCTTTTTTGTGTGTGAAAGAGAAAGCCAAAACACTAACGAGAAATGTTGATTAAACTGGTGACGTTTACAAAAGTGATAGTAAAGCGATCGTATACAGCAGATTGCATATCTGAGGGCGCATGATGATTACATCAGCCTAAAAGTATGCAATATTTTTCGATTTTTTCTTTCTTTGTATTTCAAATCAACTTTCGATTATTGATAGAATAATGAAAGGATAACACGGAAGACAAATAAATCTGTTTTTCATTAAAATTGAATAATTAAAACAGTGGTTGTAAAGGGATCGTACACAGCAGCTCAGCTTCAACTGCAAGCAATCAACCTTAGATGAATAATAGCATGTTTGAAGTATAACTCGAAAGATAAGTGAATCGTGTTGTTGATTAAACTGACATAGTGAACAAATCATTAGTAAAGCGATCGTGTACAGCAGATTGCATACCTGATGGCGCATATTGGCTATATCAGCCTACAAGTATGCAATTCATTTTTTAGGCTGTCTATGTTTCAATCAAACTTTTAACGTCCTGTAGCATTCTTTTGAGGATAAATAGAGCGTAATTAAGGTTTTTGTTGAGCAGATTGCATACTTTGAAATAAATGAAAGAATCTTTTACAACTTATTACTTTCTTTTTATGAATTGATACCATCTCTCAGCCCAAAATTATACAGAACTCAATGAATAAGTTTTTTTAATGTTTCAATCAAACTTTTAACCTACAATTACACGTTCTTATGATAAATGAGGCAAATATAATGCTTTTGTTATGTAAATTGTATACTTTAAAATTAATTATTATTACTATTACTATTAGTATTACTTTCTTTTATGAATTTATATAAATTCTCTCCTTAAAAGTATGCAATATTTATGTAACGATGTCTTTTAATGTATCAATTAGTCTTGTAATGTGCCATAACATATTTTGAGGATAAATAAAGCATTATTAATGCTTTTGTTGGGCAGATTGCATACTTTGAAACCAAATAAGTAATCGCTTATAATTTATTACTTTCTGTTAGGAATTTATATCCGTTTTCTGCGTATAGGTTTACAAAATTTGTTAAAAACATTATTTTTTCAGGTTTTATTCACTGATTTCATGCTCAATAGCTTTTTTCAAGGATGAATAAAGCGTTAATAATGCTTTTGTTGAGGAGATTGCATACTTTCAAACCGATGGAGTGATTATTTAGAACTTGTAACTTTCTTTAACAATTTTTTTAAAATCATTTTTCAGCCTAAAAGTATGCAATTTTTAGTAAAAACTTTAAATCAATATTTCAATAAAACGTATATAATACAAAATCATATTTTAAGGATAAATACAGCGTTAATAATGCTTTAGCTAGGCAAATTGTGTACTTTGAAACAGATGAAGCAATTATTTCTAATTTATTAGTTTTAATGATGAAATTATATTGCGTATTCTTTATAAATAATTTGTATAATGGTCTTTTTTTATCAAAACAATGAATAACATAATGAAAAAAACAAAGATATCAAATGAGAACAAGTAGAATGAGCAATGAAATGTTAAACAGCTTGCGATTCGATTGCTTTGTTGCTTTCCCAACGAAAAAAACAGTCCATCTTATCGGCTGACATGCCCCTTTCAACGGCTTCTTATCATCGTTCCGAGCCCGGTTTATGCTCGGTTTGTGTTTATGCCTTTTGATGAATTAATCCCTTCCGCTAATCTTCCGCGAGGGCAGTAAATTATGCAAATTACATTCCCCACGGAAGGAGAGAGAGAGAGAGAGAAAAAAAAGTAAGGAAACCCAACCAAACAACCGCGCTGCGAACGGAATCAAATAAAGGAAAACACACGTCGCCGGGCGTCTTACGGACAAAGAAGCTTCCCCCGAAGCACCGAGCCTCTAAATTAACACGGGCTCCACACACCCGTAAGTGTAACGCTTTGATGTTTCTGTCTTTTTTTCTTGTACAAGCCAAACGCTCCTTTTTAAGGTTACGTTACTTTGGACAAGAGATCTCCTTGGGCGATTTCTCTTTTTTTCTCTCTCTCTCTCTTTCTTTTGCACACTGCAAACACCCCAACACGGGGCATGCCGTCAAATGAAGCTTATTCCGGCACGTTCATTTCGTCAATTGTTGCGAGCTCGTGTGCGCCCCCCGGTTAGAATCGTGTGCGGTGCCGGTTACGGTTCGGACACACTCCGGAAGACACCGGAGGAACGAGCGCGCGCGCGCGCGCCTGAAAGGTATGCACGCTGCAAAACGCGCTACGGGCAGAGAAAAACAGAACGACAGCTCCCTCCCCACCGGAGGAAACAATGGCGGGACGACAATGATGACGATGAGCTCGGTGGAAACCGGTGGGCTGTGAGGCCAGGGAAAAGCCAGGAAAAACCCATCATTCGCTCAATCTCACAAAACCATCACCGTCCGAATCGTCCCGGGCACCGAGGACACACCGTCATGTTTGTGCAAATATTTTCCTCATTTTAGCATGCGGGGGGGGAAAAAAATCCGGCGCGGGGTGTTGGGTGTCTCATGGGTGTCCTTTGGCGTGAACCGTTCGCCTCCTAATGGCGCTCGATCCGGCCGGCTGCCTATTGTAACCCACACCCCGATTGGGCGCAAGCGAAAGATTAATCGAAACGTGTGCTTTGTGTTGGCCGTTTTCCCTTTTTTCGCCCTTTCTCCTTTCTCTCTCTCTCTCTCTCTCTCTGCCGTCACGCACCGTTTCGGTCGTCCGCAACATCATCATCACCCGTGCGAGGTCGGGACGGGCAAATAACTGAAGCTATTTTATTAACGTGCGGTGGTGCTGCTGCTGCCCACTGCTAAGCTCTCTCCGCGAGCTGTCAAGGCTCCCGGCGAGCCGTGGAAGGTGAGGAGCTAGAAGAAGAGCAGCAACACACAAAAAAATCTCCACCCGGATCCTTGCTGCATTTTGCACACTGCAAACACCCCAACACGGGGCATGCCGTCAAATGAAGCTTATTCCGGCACGTTCATTTCGTCAATTGTTGCGAGCTCGTGTGCGCCCCCCGGTTAGAATCGTGTGCGGTGCCGGTTACGGTTCGGACACACTCCGGAAGACACCGGAGGAACGAGCGCGCGCGCGCGCTCACACACACACACACACACACCGACACCGGGTTGACCGATTTGACCGATTTGGAAAAGCGTGGGTGGGTGGCCCACGGAGCGTCCCTTAGCGCCGGGATGTTTGCATCGCGCTGTCCGGTGAATGGAAATTTTTAATTTCAAACCCCCCTTCCCCTCCCCCCCAACTAGTTCCGTAGCGCCTCCCGCCCCCGGTGTGCCCACTGTCGATTCGATGATGTGTGGATGAAAATTAATTAAACTTCTGCCCGGACAATGGATTCATTACAATCGCCCACGGTTCCGGAGCGGAGCGAAGGCCCGTTCCGGGTCCGACATTCGTCGAATTCGTGTTTGCCGAATGGGGGAGTCCGCGCGAAAGGCGAGCGTATCCGCGGATGTGAAGTTTTCCGCACGGTTCCCAAAACGTTCCCCCAGCAACGCAGCTCGCAGCAGAATGCGAAAACAATAGAGTGAAAAATAGAAATGAAAGAAAAATGCGACGCGCACAGCCTACCTTTCAGGCGCGCGGCTGTAACGGAAGGAAGCGAACGGGGCTCGCGCACTGTCAAACGCACAAGCACACAGGCACGGTCGCAACAGCGGTGCGAAAAGCGTGGCCGAAATTGGCGAACGATTTGGGGAGCCGGTTGCGCCTGAAGCGTAGGCAAACGCACGGAACCGTACGCCGCCCAACCGGTTTGAAGCTCTCGGAAAGAAAAAAAAATCGAGAAAAACAGTCACGACGAACTAGTCAGGCGACGTGACAAACCAATTTCCATTTCTACCCCTTTTTTTTGCGTTTCGGGTGCCCGACGCCTGCAAGTATGCTTTCTGCGAGTGTGGGATAGGCGCACTCTCGGGCGGAGGAAACCGGGCTCGGTATGATCATTATGCATATGCGAATCGTTTTTTTTTCGTTGTTTGCCTCCTTTTTGTCGTGCGATTGATCGGTGTCACCGGACGGACGTTCCGGGGGATCAGCGTCCTTTTACCTGCAGGGTCGAGTTGGTGGTAGAAGGCTAGGCTGCACGGGCTGCAACACGGGCTCCACACACCCGTAAGTGTAACGCTTTGATGTTTCTGTCTTTTTTTCTTGTACAAGCCAAACGCTCCTTTTTTGTGTGTGTGTGTTTTCACTTTCTCGTCCCCAAACCCAGACGACACAAAGATGCCCACGGCACGGTGCAACTCTGTTGCATCCACCTACATTCTGCCGGGATGCGCCCGAATGGTAGACTTCCCGCATCACACGACACACAAAGCTGGATTTTGGGACGATTTTTATTCGTCTCCCTCTCGGCTCCAGCCCAGTCGCTCCAGCTCATTTAGCTCGCACTGGCAACCGGACGGCAGCAGTCCATTCGGTCGCTGTAATCGTCGGAAGAAAGAGCGATTAATGTGTCTCGATTGCGGTGCTA
>KZ070925.1:69963-79994 GCA_002091845.1 Anopheles cracens | reverse complement strand
CGATTCGATTGCTTTGTTGCTTTCCCAACGAAAAAAACAGTCCATCTTATCGGCTGACATGCCCCTTTCAACGGCTTCTTATCATCGTTCCGAGCCCGGTTTATGCTCGGTTTGTGTTTATGCCTTTTGATGAATTAATCCCTTCCGCTAATCTTCCGCGAGGGCAGTAAATTATGCAAATTACATTCCCCACGGGAGGAGAGAGAGAGAGAAAAGTAAGGAAACCCAACCAAACAACCGCGCTGCGACCGGAATCAAATAAAGGAAAACACACGTCGCCGGGCGTCTTACGGACAAAGAAGCTTCCCCCGAAGCACCGAGCCTCTAAATTAGGCTAATGAAAATGCAGCCCAGGATTTTCCTCCCGGGCCCCGGCCAGGTGATCGATGGCCGACCGGTGCTGGGTGCATCCTTGTCGCCCGGCGGAAGAAGGAGAAAGGACACACGAATATGCACACGCAAAGCTCGGAACACGGTCCTGGACTAAAAGGATTAGTCGCCCGGTGGCTTTCTCAGCGGATTGAGATGTGCAGAGCGCGCAGATAAGCCCGGGTCGGAAGCACAAAAACAAAACAAAAAAAAAGCCTCCCCCGGAAAAGTGCCAGTGAAATAGTGTTCGGAAAAATTGAATCGGAACCGGAGTCGGTAATTTATTATCACACAAAGAAGCACCGCTCTCATAACCGGGCGCCTTTCGGAGCGGGCGAACGAAACGAGCAGCCGATTTATCGTGGTGGACGCTTTCCAGCGGCATTTCATTTGCATTCGGAACACCCACCCACCCCAAAAGCCGCTCCGCTCCGCGTGTGGCGTGCCCTCGCCACAAATTAACTCGATTTCTGCACCGGAGCCGAGCTGGGGGGTTTCGGTCGCCCGGTTTGTTTCGTGTTTATTTATGGCTTATCTTGGCTCCGTGCGCCAAACACGCTCGCCCGGAGAGCGGAGGGAGGGAAGATGCAATTCCGACACGTCGCAGACAGCTCCAGTCACGTCCCGGTGCACGTCCCCGCCCGATCTAGCGTCGCCCGTGCGCCCGGTGGCATGGAAGCTATCAGTCAGACACCTTCGAGTAAACAGAACACGCAGGACGTAGACACCTGCAAATCTGTATGTAAATCATTCAACAAATCTTATAAAACCTTTGCTTACTATCATGCAGTGTTTTGTGAGTAATTTCGCTATTTATATTGTGTTAATATTGTTAAATTTATACATAAAAATACAATAAAAAAAACCGAGCACGCATTTTTCTTTTCGCAATTATATTCTCCAAAGTTATTTTTCATATTTCACCAACCAGATTGCATACTTTCTGGGTGTTAACTGCTTTCAGCCTAAAACGAAGACAACCCGTATGGAAATTAGCTCTACTAACAGATTTGTAGGTATTTAATAAGTGATCAATGCAGAAACTGCTGCCAAAATGAAGCAATGTAGTAACATTCCTGAATACAAACTGAAGAAACTATAAAATATATGAGATAATAGTTCACAAAACGTTTTAGAACGTTTCTTTGCTGTCATCATGTTTTCAATAAATCTACTGTATTCATTTCAGGCAAATAAGGAAACTTAAAGAAAATATTCGATGTAAGCGGAGAGAACATCAAACATATAGTTCAAATCCTTTTTCATTTTATTTCTTTTCGTAAAAATACTCCTCAGCAATAGATTTTTTTTTCATTTCATCAGAAGCACCACAAAGATTTTCAAAAACCTTGTGCTGCAAATGGCATACCTTCCGGGCGTCAAACTGCTTCCAGCATAATAGTATGCTTCCCGGCGAGCCGTGGAAGGTGAGGAGCTAGAAGAAGAGCAGCAACACACAAAAAAATCTCCACCCGGATCCTTGCTGCATGCGGAAACACACATATGGAAAAACAGGAGAAGCACAAAACCCCCACGCGAGTGACAAACCCGACGGTGGAGCGCGAAACAAAGCATCGCACAGGGTGGCTGGTACGGTGGTAATATGGCTTCGGGGCAAATATTTACAATGTAAAACCATCTGTAGCGCTCCACCGTGGCACGTTCCACCGGAACAACTCCATCGGTTGCGGTTGTGTGGTCACGCTCGACCCGGCGAAAGACCGGACCACGAGCGAACGAGTCAATTGCCGCCGCCGTTTCTCGGCTGATTGTTTCTTTTTTTTTTGTTTGGTTGCACTGTGCCGAGCGGTTAGCCTACCTTTCGGGCGCTGGCTGCGGGTGCGAGAGAGGATAGAGAATTGATGGTGTTTTTTGTTCTTGCTTTCGTCGGATGGAACCTCCGGACAGGGTTTTCTATGGAGGGTATTTGATTTTTTTGTTCGTTTTTTCAGCTTTTTTCAGAAAAAAAAGATAATAAAATTGTGTATAAATTAAACCAGCGCAATGGAAGCTATCAGTCAGACACCTTCGAGTAAACAGAACACGCAGGACGTAGACACCTGCAAATCTGTATGTAAATCATTCAACGGTGCGAAAAGCGTGGCCGAAATTGGCGAACGATTTGGGGAGCCGGTTGCGCCTGAAGCGTAGGCAAACGCACGGAACCGTACGCCGCCCAACCGGTTTGAAGCTCTCGGAAAGAAAAAAAAATCGAGAAAAACAGTCACGACGAACTAGTCAGGCGACGTGACAAACCAATTTCCATTTCTTTCCCTTTTTTTGCGTTTCGGGTGCCCGACGCCTGCAAGTATGCTTTCTGCGAGTGTGGGATAGGCGCACTCTCGGGCGGAGGAAACCGGGCTCGGTATGATCATTATGCATATGCGAATCGTTTTTTTTTTGTTGTTTGCCTCCTTTTTGTCGTGCGATTGATCGGTGTCACCGGACGGACGTTCCGGGGGATCAGCGTCCTTTTACCTGCAGGGTCGAGTTGGTGGTAGAAGGCTAGGCTGCACGGGCTGCAACACGGGCTCCACACACCCGTAAGTGTAACGCTTTGATGTTTCTGTCTTTTTTTCTTGTACAAGCCAAACGCTCCTTTTTAAGGTTACGTTACTTTGGACAAGAGATCTCCTTGGGCGATTTCTCTTTTTTTCTCTCTCTCTCTCTTTCTTTTGCACACTGCAAACACCCCAACACGGGGCATGCCGTCAAATGAAGCTTATTCCGGCACGTTCATTTCGTCAATTGTTGCGAGCTCGTGTGCGCCCCCCGGTTAGAATCGTGTGCGGTGCCGGTTACGGTTCGGACACACTCCGGAAGACACCGGAGGAACGAGCGCGCGCGCGCGCGCCTGAAAGGTATGCACGCTGCAAAACGCGCTACGGGCAGAGAAAAACAGAACGACAGCTCCCTCCCCACCGGAGGAAACAATGGCGGGACGACAATGATGACGATGAGCTCGGTGGAAACCGGTGGGCTGTGAGGCCAGGGAAAAGCCAGGAAAAACCCATCATTCGCTCAATCTCACAAAACCATCACCGTCCGAATCGTCCCGGGCACCGAGGACACACCGTCATGTTTGTGCAAATATTTTCCTCATTTTAGCATGCGGGGGGGGGAAAAAAATCCGGCGCGGGGTGTTGGGTGTCTCATGGGTGTCCTTTGGCGTGAACCGTTCGCCTCCTAATGGCGCTCGATCCGGCCGGCTGCCTATTGTAACCCACACCCCGATTGGGCGCAAGCGAAAGATTAATCGAAACGTGTGCTTTGTGTTGGCCGTTTTCCCTTTTTTCGCCCTTTCTCCTTTCTCTCTCTCTCTCTCTCTCTCTGCCGTCACGCACCGTTTCGGTCGTCCGCAACATCATCATCACCCGTGCGAGGTCGGGACGAGGGGGGGGGGGGGGGGTTTCCATTACGCACGAGATGCCTATCGGGCAGGACGAGGCAGCAGGAGCGTTAAGGAGCGAATCTCGCCCCGACGGACGGGGGCGATTTATTTTGTGACTCGTTTCAGGGCCCGCCTGGACGGTCAGGTGCAGCCCGGCACGCTAAGCGTTGATTGCGAGAGCCCATCGAGAGGGAGTGGGCCAATCGCCAGCAACAGGAGATGATGCGTCCGGCTCCACCGAGGCACCGGCGTCATCTACCTGGCCCCGGCGCGTTGCTACGTATCGTTTTTGGTGTCAGCAGATAATTAAGCTCGATATTCTGGGCAAATATTTGCCTTCATCTTACAAATGCTGCTCGTTATTTAAACACAATGCGGCCTTCGACGTCTTCATGCGTCGGGCTGACGGTGAAGCGCAGCGTGACCACGGGGTTCCGGTGTTCGGTTCCGGTAATTTCGCCTCGGCATGCAAATATAATCTTCCGGGCAAACATTTGCGAAACCGGGCCGTAGTTCAAATCCTTTTTCATTTTATTTCTTTTCGTAAAAATACTCCTCAGCAATAGATAACATTCTTTTTCATTTCATCAGAATCACCACAAAGATTTTCAAAAACCTTGTGCTGCAAATGGCATACCTTCCGGGCGTCAAACTGCTTCCAGCATAATAGTATGCAATCTGAAAGGCAAGTAGCTCTACTATTTTTAAAAAGTTATTTATAAGATAGTTTATAAGCTAGCCATGGAGAAAATGTAGTGAAAATGAATAACCAATCTTAACTGTTTTATTTTTTTTCTTTTCATAAAAATGCTTTTCGACAATAGATGACTTTATCTATTTCACCACAATCACCATAAAGATTTTAAAAAACATATTTTAAATGACAAATGTGGATTCAGTTGCGAGAAAAAGCGTGTTCATGCGATTATGTGATGCACATTGCATACTTTTCGAGCGCAAACTGCTTTCAGCCTGAAAGTATGCAATTTAGAAGGAAAATAGCTCTACTAACTCATGTTTGGATATTTTATACGCAATTAATGCAGAAAATGTATCAAAAATGTACCAAAAATATTACATGATAAAAGTTTTAAATAAACAAAATGAATAAAATATACAGTTAAAAATTCAATAACAATAATAGACAACAGTGGAAACGTTTAAAGAAACCCTGCCCCTCTAGACCATGAGCATCCCCAAACTCCGGTTCATAGAACCGTGAAGTGCGTGTTTTACTTCCGGTTTTGTCAGACACAAATCCTCCCCTCAACGAAACAAAAAACAAAACAAAGAAAACTACAGCGTAGCCATCGCCGGTGACACTTTGGCAGCACGGCTTAGTCGTTTCGATTTGCATTGGAAGCTATCAGTCAGACACCTTCGAGTAAACAGAACACGCAGGACGTAGACACCTGCAAATCTGTATGTAAATCATTCAAAAAATCTTATAAAACCTTTGCTTACTATCATGTGCAGTGTTTTGTGAGTAATTCCGCTATTTATATTGTGTTAATATTATTAAATTTATATATAAAAATACAATAAAAAACAGAGAACGCATTTTTCTTTTCGCAATTATATTCTCCAATGTTAGTTTTCATATTTCACCAACCAGATTGCATACTTTCTGGGCGTTAACTGATTTCAGCCTAAAACGAAGGCAACCCGTATGTGAATTAGCTCTACTAACACATTTGTAGGTATTTAATAAGTGATCAATCTAGAAAATGTTACCAGAAAGAAGCAATGCAGTAACATTCTTATGTACAAACTGAAGAAACTATAAAATATATGAGATAATACTTCACAAAACGTTTTAGAACGTTTCTTTGGTGTCATTTTGTTTTCAATAACTCTGCTGTATACATTTTAGGCAAATAAGGAAACTTAAAGAAAATATTCGATGTAAGCGAAGCAAACATCAAACATATAGTTCAAATCCTTTTTCATTTTATTTCTTTTCGTAAAAATACTCCTCAGCAATAGATAACATTCTTTTTCATTTCATCAGAATCACCACAAAGATTTTCAAAAACCTTGTGCTGCAAATGGCATACCTTCCGGGCGTCAAACTGCTTCCAGCATAATAGTATGCAATCTGAAAGGCATGTAGCTCTACTATTTTTAAAAAGTTATTTATAAGATAGTTTATAAGCTAGCCATGGAGAAAATGTAGTGAAAATGAATAACCAATCTTAACTGTTTTATTTTTTTTCTTTTCATAAAAATGCTTTTCGACAATAGATGACTTTATCTATTTCACCACAATCACCATAAAGATTTTAAAAAACATATTTTAAATGACAAATGTGGATTCAGTTGCGAGAAAAAGCGTGTTCATGCGATTATGTGATGCACATTGCATACTTTTCGAGCGCAAACTGCTTTCAGCCTGAAAGTATGCAATTTAGAAGGAAAATAGCTCTACTAACTCATGTTTGGATATGGGGGGGGGGGTTTCCATTACGCACGAGATGCCTATCGGGCAGGACGAGGCAGCAGGAGCGTTAAGGAGCGAATCTCGCCCCGACGGACGGGGGCGATTTATTTTGTGACTCGTTTCAGGGCCCGCCTGGACGGTCAGGTGCAGCCCGGCACACTAAGCGTTGATTGCGAGAGCCCATCGAGAGGGAGTGGGCCAATCGCCAGCAACAGGAGATGATGCGTCCGGCTCCACCGAGGCACCGGCGTCATCTACCTGGCCCCGGCGCGTTGCTACGTATCGTTTTTGGTGTCAGCAGATAATTAAGCTCGATATTCTGGGCAAATATTTGCCTTCATCTTACAAATGCTGCTCGTTATTTAAACACAATGCGGCCTTCGACGTCTTCATGCGTCGGGCTGACGGTGAAGCGCAGCGTGACCACGGGGTTCCGGTGTTCGGTTCCGGTAATTTCGCCTCGGCATGCAAATATAATCTTCCGGGCAAACATTTGCGAAACCGGGCCGCTGCAGAAGTGCGAGCCTCGTGTCGCAACCGCCGGACGGGCGTTGACAGGCGCGCGCGTCTGGCGGCCATGCTGGATGTGCAGCCGGCCGGCCGTGTGACCTAGGCTTGCATGACGACCGAAAGCGTTCCCCCGAGGCCTGGGCCGCACGAGGCCGGCCCGGACTCCCACGGGAGACGGTGACGACAGGCCGGGTTGTCACCTCGCCTGGACCGAACCGGACCGGACAGGCCAGCGTCGTCTCGGACACTTGGTCCAGGTCGCAGCCCGGTGGGAGTTTTGCACCATTAATTCAATTGCCCGGGCGAGAACCAGTGCCGGAGCACCGAAAAACCAGCGCCGGGACTTGCTTTTAATTAACTTTCGAAGCAAACATTAATCTGGCTTAGTGTGCGTGTGCAGAGAGAGAGAGAGAGCTCCATTGTCCGAGTGTTGAAGAGATTTCGGGTGTCCGGCACACCGGAGTGACCTCCGCACCCAAGATGGTCAACCGCTCGACATTTTAAGAAGATCAATACTCATCACAGGGAGGGGTTTCGGGTTTGAGTGTTGTGTGAGTGTGTGTGCGTGTTTTTGTTTGTCAATAAATCGCCCGGTAATTACCACCCGGGGTAGTGTCTGTGCGTGTGTGTGTGTATGAGCGGACGCGCGGGAGTGCAAGCGGAAGAAGCAATTACCCCTTTTGTATGGGAGAGTGTGTCGTTACGGGCGGCCCGGTCGCACTGGGACCGGGGATGAATCGATTTTAATTAGTTGTCCTGATGGATTTCGGCATCACCAGAGGTGTCGGTTCGCCTCGTTGTTTTTATTTTTTGGTACATACTTAAATCAGTTTCTGCTTTGTTAGATGTAGAGTATAATAATCAGTATGCCTGAAAGTTATGCATCGCGTACCATTATAGTTTTCAAGCTGTATTAGAATTAACTAAAAACCCAATTCATCCACTTTCACGCGATTAGAATATAAAAATGCGCCTGAAAGGCATGCAATACGCGCACATTGTCTACTTCTAGGCGTTTGCTATCGAACACAAACGCGCTCGTCGAAGCAAAACGTGCTATTATTACATTTTTTAATTTACAATTGTAACAGTATTAATTTCTCCGTTATACTATGTTTTTAAGCGCTTTATAAAAACTAAATATAAAGTTTATAAGCTTAAAACAAATAAAGGGTTTGTCTAGAGAGCATTGCAATCATTTAGCACAATACTCTATCAGCCTATAAATTCGCAATGAATATGGTATATGCTTTAGTACCGCTTTATTAACCATAAATTTGTCAAGTTTAAACCTTAAATATGTTGTTTTTTCAAACAGGTAAAATAACTGTTTAACGGCACGCCTGAGAGTTGTGCAATAAGCTACCATCTCTGTCGGCAGGCTTCAATAGAATTTACTTTAAAAAATCTATCATATTACAAACCTCCAGGAAGTGGTTGCTATAATTTGCCCCTGAAAGGTATGCACTACGCAGCACACCGCATGCTGCGAAAGAGCTTCTTTAATGCTTTGCCATGTTTTATATCACTGGAAATGACCGCATTCGACGCTGCCACTGAACGGGAGACATATAAAAACAAACAGCCAACCGGTTGATTCCCGCCACTTAACAGGCACATAAAAAAAGGGTTCTATTGGTCATCTCGAGACATCGAGCGGGTGACTTCTTCCGCCCGGACGCAAGGCGGCCCCGGTTTATGTCTCAATCACCGCTGGTCAACGCGCCCGGCCCGTTGTCGGGCCATCAAAATCTCGTCCACTCGGTCCTGGGTCGATGGAGCCGGCAGCCTGAGATGACTCTTTGTCTCTCCCCGCCCAAAGAAAGCAGGAGACTCCAGCAAGCGCGGTGAAGATTTTTACGGCCATCCAAACAACGCCGTGCCTCGCCGCGAGACGCCCCAGCCGGCGGATTAATTATTCATGTGCACAAATTAATTGGCCACTGAACTTGCGGCATTAGCAGCACCCCGGTACAGGGGGGTTTTCATTCATAAACATTACACCACTATCGCTATCGTTATCAGTCGGCTCGCCGCTCGCCGAAAGGATGCTGCACATCTGGCGTGCGAGCAGCGTCACATCGGCTCTTCTGCGCTGAACAGGGCCATCCGTTTTCGGCAGTGATTCGCGAATAATTTATTATTTACATACGCACCATAAATATCCCGCGCAAGCCCATGTGCGTTCCCGATCACGTGGCCTCGGGTCGGTTTCTGTTTTTTACGAGCGGCCGGAAATGGACATGTGAGACGTGTCAATGCGAGACAGGACGGCTCTGCACACGGGTGCACAGACGCGTACGCTTTCGACCCGGTCCATTACCCCCACACCGAACGCGTGTGGGTGGATGCGTGGGTGGGTGTGGGTGTGTTATCCGCAATCCGGAAGCGGAAGATGAAGCCGTTTTTTTTTGTTGCTGTGCGAAACGGATTTGCGTATGCGTCGCCGTGGAGTAGATTTATCGTCCCGCTTCGGCGACGGCATTAGCGGCGCTGTTTTGCAAGTGTTTTTTGTTCCATTTCGATATTCACTCTGTTTGTCTCTGTGTGTGTTTGTGTGTTTTGCCCAGCTCGCTCGCTCATTTGCTCGGTGCGCGGTTGTCATTTACCGCGAATTTTCTCTTGCTCGTGCTCGTCGCCACCTTCAGGTTTCACGGCTTTCGGTGACAGGTTGTAAATGTTTTTCAATATATCCATTTCCTGTATTTCTGTTCACTTTTTTCTCTTTCTCTTTTGTCCTCCACGAAATTTCCTCTTCAGTTGTATGTTTTTTTTGTTTTTTTTTTCTCATCTTTTCCCCTGTTCCTTTCGCAAACACACACACACACACACACTTTTCGTCACTTTTCGCATCACAGTACGTTCCATTTGCGGTGCAGCGCATGTAAAAATCCATTAAAAAATGGACAAAATTTATAGACCTCTACCAGTGATTGAAAAATGCGCACGGATATGGGATGCGGGCGCGTATGTAAAGCAGCAGCGCAACAGGCGACAAATCATGGGACACGGTCCGCGTGACAGGATGTCGAACGCTGAAGCCGACCCCGGTTTGAAGCCCCCGGGGGAAGCCAGGATGCACACATCGCTGGGTGTGTGTGTGTTTTTTTTGTTGTTGTTTA
Organism: Anopheles cracens; assembly: GCA_002091845.1. Taxonomy (NCBI): domain Eukaryota; kingdom Metazoa; phylum Arthropoda; class Insecta; order Diptera; family Culicidae; genus Anopheles; species Anopheles cracens. Next base: position 70,162 of record KZ070925.1, on the reverse strand, counting down.
TTCACCAAACCCGAGCCGAGGAGAAGCGAGGAAGTCCTTCGGGGGAGGTTAACGGTTTTAAAAGCTTTTAATTCCACCCCGAGCGGGAGGGGGGAGGGAGACGGCTGCACAGGGTAACAAATGTGGCCGGAGTCGAAATTTATCTAGCGTTAAAAGCGATTGCGGAGCGAAACGCTGCTGCTTGCGGGCGAAGCTCTGG
>LULB01051227.1:0-14473 GCA_002091845.1 Anopheles cracens | reverse complement strand
TCTTTTAGCTTCGGAGGCATTTTTTAACCAGCACCGACAGCCCGCACACGCCACACTTTGCGTGGATTCGCAGCCATTTTCTGCCGTGCCCTTGATTTGAGTGGAAATTTGCGCGAAAGAATAAATCGCGCAATCGTTCTCGGGAAGCTCGCAGAAGATGAAAGGACTGAGAGGCGCACGGCACACTCCGATCGATTTAGGGCTTCCAACGGGCAGGCGTTGCTTTCGCGATCCACATGGCAACGGGCTGACGCGTTTCGTTGTGTCTCTTTACCATCGGAGCACACTGTCGTGTGGGCACAATTATGGAATTTAAGCACCGTTCGGCCCTACATACACCGACACACATCCTCTGACGATTCAATTTAATTTTCTTCCTCATCTTTACGGCCGAAAGCCGGACCCGGCACAGATTGAATTAACTGCTCGCTCAGCCAAGGGGGACACAAATTCTGCAAGTTTACATTGCATTATACACCGACACCGAAGAAGCGCTGGTGCTTAGGCTTATTTATCCCTTCAAACGATCGTTAGTCGTGCGCTTTTTTGCTCTCCCCCACAGAAGTCGCCTTCTTCCTCAGATCCATAACATAATGTTATCTGCGCGTTATAAAAAAAACCCCCGGAACCTCCTGTTTACACTCCCTCCATTAAAATCGTCTTTCCGGGCGGACGGAAACTGCTATGACCAGCAGAATGTGATGTCGGGAGGGTGGTAGATGTCGGGCCCGGGATGATTGTAAATTTTTTAAGCCCACACCGACAAGCAGACACACACATACAGCACCGAGAGCTTGGGGCTTCGTCGACGCGACCGTAAATATGCTCTGTACGCTTGAATCACTTTAAAGTCTCATAAAATGCTTATGTCAATGCGACGGAATGTGGAGCCGTAAGTAAGGCGTGAGCACGAGAGCCAGCCCGAGACGGATGTACTGGGTCGCGTTAAATTTTATCGCGTGATGAGCGTGTTCGGCTTTATGTGCGACACTTGAGGCAGGAAAAAATATTCTTTTGAGATAAAACGAAAAAAGCGTTGGTTAAACTCGTTTGGGCCCTGTTCCCTGGGCTGATGTACGTACCTTTCGGGGGATTGACCGCAATCGCGCTACGGAACAGGCTTTCCTCGTCCGCCCAGTCACGATTTCGGCGCACCGTTTTTGCACTGTACGCGACCAGCAGCAGCCCAACGCACGCCAGGACAAGCTGTCGTCGCCGGGGGCCGAAGGCTTTAGCACTGTTGCGATGGGAGCGACCACTTTTTGTTTTTCTTCCCTTCGCTTTAATGGGAAATTTGCCCTTCCCGGCGTATACGGCCCGTAGGTAGCGGGAATCGATTGCGTTCTCGATTGCGGATCGGCTGGTTGGGTTCTGTCGGGAAAGTCAAGACCAAACCTACCCTGCGGGCACTGCTAGCCGTGGATGCCGCCACCGCGCATTACAATCGAACCGTTTTCCTTTTGCCCTACCGAGGGGTAGGTCATTGATCTGGCTTTTTTGTGGTGAAAGTTGGGGCTGTGCTTGAAGCTTTCATGTTGGGAATTAAATTTGTGTTCCAACGAAAGTGCCTTAGGTGTAAAATGTATCACAATGCGTTAATACTTTAATGGAAACTAGAAGTCCACCACTGTTTCCAACGCGTCCTACTCATCATCGGAATACATTCCTTCCGGCCGGCGCTTTTCAATCACTTGACAGGTGCTTGACAGGGAAGTAACATGTCACCGGAAACCGTCAGAAGATCGCGACGCCATCCGGAGCTGCCGTGGGAATTGCAGCAAATGCAACATTTTCCAACTCAACTCCTCGTCCTGCCCATGGCTCGGGGCGCAATGCATCCACGAAGACACCGACCACGGTACGACGATGGCACAACCGTCGAAGACGAATGATTTCCTCGTCGGATTAAATCCCCGTCCCACCGAGTACGAACCGGTGGTAGCTCGGGCGTAGTCCGTTCTCTCTCTCTCTCTCACACACACGCACACCTCTCTCCGTTTTCTTCCACCGGGAAATGTGTTTTGATTCCCGAAAACGACCACAGCCGGGGCAAAACGATTTCGATAAAATTCAAATGAGCTCATCCACCGTCGATAAACTAATAAAAGGGCGTTCGACCAAGGCCGTGCCAAAACCACAATCTCATGTGTGTGTGTGCGTCCGCTTTACCACATCGAAACCATGGAAACTAACCGGCACCGGGCACACCGGAGGGCGACACATGGCCCGTGCGTGCGGTGAGCGGGAACCCGGAGGCACCGGAAAAACCACAACCAGCAAGACGGGTAGATGCTCTGGCCGGGCCGAAAGTGCAGTGCTCGGCACAAAAAGTTTTCCCCCCTGCTCCCCGAACCTCCCGGCACTGGCTGCGGCACTGCGGCAGTTCGCAGTTAGTTACACATGGGCGGGTTTTTGTTTTTCTTCCCTTCGCTTTAATGGGAAATTTGCCCTTCCCGGCGTATACGGCCCGTAGGTAGCGGGAATCGATTGCGGTAGACATGATGCATTGTTCAGAACGAGCTGAGCTTATTCACAAAACAGTAAAAGTGTGTCTGATAAATCAGATAATAATGTAACTGAAGTAGGATAGGATAGTAGGATAGTAATCCAAAAAAGCTAGAAGGGTTTAAAAGGATAACTGATTCATACCACCAGCACTCTATTCTTCTTGGGAGATATATCTCAAGTAAGAAATAATTTAAAAACAGCACAAAAAATCCTATTTCATCTTCAATATCCTCAATTCTTAATTATTTGTCGACATTTTCAGATAGGATTTCAACCTAAAACAGTCGAAACGGATAACAACACATCGACCAATGCACAAGACTTGCCTTCATTTTGGGGAAATAAACATTAAGGCGTTGAGTAACACACTTCCCCCAAAACAAGTGTGTTCATTCGCATTCGCACAGCCAGCGCACCGCAAACGCGAACAAGTTTTCCCGAACACATAATGAGCCGCCAGAGTGGGTGGGCCGCCGTGGTGGACTACGCTGATGATCCAGTCCAGCCGCTTTGTGGTGTGGTGTGGAGTTCCATTCTGTTTGGCAGGCTGTCAGTGCTAGTAGGAGGTAGTAGGGTTCGGTAGGTTCATGCCGGCACATACACGAGAGAGCATGCTGTCATGGATGAAATTCCTGCGATCTTGTGTGCCTTTTGCGGATTAGGATCATTAGTGTGAGATTATGAATTCCACGGGCGGATCGGATAACATATGTACCATGGGGTAGTGGCACACTTAGGGGACCTTCGTCGGTGCGCGCATGCTTTTTTTTTACCACTCCAAGTGCCATTTTGAGCTTCGCATTTTCGAGCTTCGAGTGGATTATAATATTGAAAGTACATTGACTGGAAAAATATGATTGCGAACTACGGCACGTCGGCGTCCGCTGTCGTCGGTGGGAGCGAGCGAGTCCCGGCGGAGCAGCAGCCAGCCACCAGCAAAGTGACTTTTCGAAAGCGCCTTCAGCAGCTTTGCGATGGCGAGCTTTTTCGTTCTCGCTCACCGTTCCATTCCAAGAACCTGCACCAAACACGCGCACGGGGCACGGGCAAATGGCGCTGCGACAAATTCCTGCATTCAGGTGAGCGCGCGAGCGAAGTAGGGTTATAAAATCCAGGAATGGATATAAATAAACTGGAGCGCTGGAGTGCTGGGAGGCGACTGCGTTTTGTGCCCCGTTTGATAAAGCTTTTCTCACTGCAGCAGTGTGTGCCCTCCACTGCAGTAGGGCGGTGAAATGAAGCGTCACGTGAAGAGCTCTTGGTCCGCACAAATAGGGGCACTTGCGAACCGAAGGATTAAGGGTAGCCGTAACGGTCGGTCACCGATTGGCCTTAGTGTCGGGGCGAGATGATAAAGATCTTTCCGTTTACGAGCAGATTGAGAAACATCGAACTAAACCGACATTAGAAGGCGAATCGAGAGAAGAAAAAAGCCGGTTCTGACGTGCGTTTTCTGTAGTAATAAATTCGATCCAAGCGAGCCGTTTTACGCGACGGTTCCGACGCTCTCCCATCATTAACCGTTGCCGGCGGCAACGTCCTAGCGTACAGATGTCACACATCAGCCTGTCGGGCTGCCTGACAGGCGCCCGCTGACGAAGACATAAGCTGTCAAATACATCAGCCGACGCATTGTGTGTCCCAGGGTGTATATCCCGCTGTGTGTGCGATACCACCGTAGCCTTCGCACCGAGACCCATTCGAAGTCTGGGGTTGTGTTTTTTGTTCTCCTCCTCCCCCATTGTCCACTAGTGTTGAGATGAAAATCTGGCGACCGGCCTTAGTCTGGACCGCTGACAGCGATGACGATGTTGACGGTCGCGACCGGTTGCGAGCTGAATCGACGGGACACACCGATTCGATGCTCCAATGGACCATGAATGCCGCATCCATCCATCCATCCTCGCCACAAGTGCGAGTGTGCCCATCGCTGTGGCATTTGCGCCCATGCTGTTAATTGATTTTCTCCCCCACGACCCTCACGAAGCCAGAGGTAGTGTCTGTTGCTTCTCCGGGATCGGTTTGAGTGGCTTTAGTTGGCGGTCGGCATTGGATGGCCGTTCGCCACCAGAGCAGACGACCGCACAGAAAGTCCCTCACCATACGGCTCAAGTAACGGGCAAGCCATCTTCGCGCGAGTGAATGGGTTGCGTTCACCCGGGCACTGTGCTGCGGATGTGGATCATCGCACGTTCGGGATGAGAGCAGCAGCAGCGACTGATCCCCATCCGCATTGAACTCTCTTCCACACACACACGACCCCGGAAGCGCAGTGCATTAAATCACAGAGTGTGCGCGATTGTGAAATAATAATGACTGAAGGTGGTTGCTGGTGGCTGCGGTTGCGCCCGCTCCGGTGTATGGTGCTGTTTTTTTTTTGTTTCGCTTCCGTTCTCCTGTTCTGTCACTGAACACAACAGAGCGCCACCCGCGATGGTTTGACGAGACGACACGACGGAAAAATGGGTTTCCGTCACGTCACAACAACGCGTTCGCGTGACGGCAACACGAGATTCTGCTGCGGCACTTCTGAATAACACTGTGCCAGTGCACGTTGTCCATGGCAACCGTGGGCGATATTGACGGGAAAGGAAGAGGTGATTTTCTGCGGAAACAATCGATTCCCCCATCGTCACTGGGAAGTTGGAAAGCAACCATGATGGAAATGTGAGCCAGATCGGGGTTTTAATAGGAAAACCGTCAAATAATTTTCACAATTTCGAGTATAGCTGAACGAGTGGAAAATCGTAGAACCTATCTTGTACCTAACACTCCCGATTTGATTGGGGATCGTCAAAATCTGGAGAACAGATTACTTTTGTCGCACTGACTTCATAGGATGAACAACATACTAATTAGAACAAGATACAAATTGCAGGTTAGAAATAAAAAAAAACAGGCTGTCAAAAATAAGATTAGTGAGATAAACGCACTGCCAAACTAGTCTAACAGAAAACATTGACTAAAACTGAAATCGACCAATACCTTATAGCATACGTGTTGGACTTCCTGTCAGCTTGACTAGCAGCAAATCGTTCAATGGCGCACGTTTGAAAAATGATTTTCTTGTCTGTGACTGCGTGACCCAATGTTACTCCCCGCTTTCGAGGACAAATCCACACCATACCCTCACACCATTATCACGATCCAAGCCAGTGACTTGCTGGCCGTTCAATCTTCCACGTACGTTCGAGTTCCGAAACGTCTCGTCCTCCAGCTGCTTTTATAGCGCGTGTCGAAGTGTTTTGTGGTCTCATGTATTTGACACCACAGCGACAGAAACCCGGTAATGGCGCAAACATTAGCGACCGGGGCATAGTGCAGGCGATTGTAGCGCTGGTGGTCACTAAAATGACAAATCATGTACACTATAATCCAAGCACTTGAAGGAAGGAACAGCAAAAAAAGCACACGCGACCAGACCGGCACACAAAACAACGATTTGGCTGACCCGGCGGCTGTGGAATGGATTCAGTTTTGGTGTCACTTTCCATAGCCGGGAGACTCGGTCAAGAAGCGAGAGAGAGAGAGAGAGAGGAAAAACAACATTAAACTTCCAGCTTGTCATTTATCAGTTTTGCCTGAGGGAAGTTTCGGGCGGAATTCGAAAACAGAAAATGGCTGCGAATCCACGCAAAGTGTGGCGTGTGCGGGCTGTCGGTGCTGGTTAAAAAATGCCTCCGAAGCTAAAAGATGCGAGAAGCCACAGAAATCATTCGCCTGGAAGCGAGCACAGGCGCGTGTGGAAATCCCTTTCAGTGGGGATTTCGGGGGCCACTTTGTCTCACGGAGCCGGGTTGCCAGCCACCGTGGGTGACAGCGGTAAGCCTGGTGCTATTTTTCGCCCTCAACGCGCGCTCAACTGTCTCCTCTCAGGTGTGCCTTCTCCGGTGGAGGTGAAAATTGATTGAGTTTTTGCGGAGTGGTTTTAGCGCGGCCCAAAAGCGGTAGCTTAACCGGGTAATGGTGCAGCATAAATCAGGACGGGTTTGCAGCATACGCTTCGGTTCCCTCGTGGGGCCGTGAGAAATGACGCTTCCTCTTTGTTGATGGGGTTTCCAGAGAGCTTGCTGCAATCGTCTTGATGTGCGTGTTTGAGATTCATCCGGAGGATTTAAAGAGAGTGAAATTAACCGGATTGCAACTCCAAATGGGGGGGCTTGTGATCAAATTCCTTAAAGGCATAGGCCCTATCAACCATTTCAACACATTTAAAGCATTTTTTATTGCTTCCCTTTGCTTCCTGCGTATGCTTCTAAATTAACTTCCGCTAACCTCATCTCCAGCTAATCAGCGGAAACATCATCCACAGACACCATAACCCGCAGAGACTGTGGAGCTGCATACTTTATGAAATAATAAATCTGAACTCGGCAGCCTAATTGATTAATCACTGTTTTCGAATTCCGCCCGAAACTTCCCTCAGGCAAAACTGATAAATGACAAGCTGGAAGTTTAATGTTGTTTTTCCTCTCTCTCTCTCTCTCTCGCTTCTTGACCGAGTCTCCCGGCTATGGAAAGTGACACCAAAACTGAATCCATTCCACAGCCGCCGGGTCAGCCAAATCGTTGTTTTGTGTGCCGGTCTGGTCGCGTGTGCTTTTTTTGCTGTTCCTTCCTTCAAGTGCTTGGATTATAGTGTACATGATTTGTCATTTTAGTGACCACCAGCGCTACAATCGCCTGCACTATGCCCCGGTCGCTAATGTTTGCGCCATTACCGGGTTTCTGTCGCTGTGGTGTCAAATACATGAGACCACAAAACACTTCGACACGCGCTATAAAAGCAGCTGGAGGACGAGACGTTTCGGAACTCGAACGTACGTGGAAGATTGAACGGCCAGCAAGTCACTGGCTTGGATCGTGATAATGGTGTGAGGGTATGGTGTGGATTTGTCCTCGAAAGCGGGGAGTAACATTGGGTCACGCAGTCACAGACAAGAAAATCATTTTTCAAACGTGCGCCATTGAACGATTTGCTGCTAGTCAAGCTGACAGGAAGTCCAACACGTATGCTATAAGGTATTGGTCGATTTCAGTTTTAGTCAATGTTTTCTGTTAGACTAGTTTGGCAGTGCGTTTATCTCACTAATCTTATTTTTGACAGCCTGTTTTTTTTTTTTTCTAACCTGCAATTTGTATCTTGTTCTAATTAGTATGTTGTTCATCCTATGAAGTCAGTGCGACAAAAGTAATCTGTTCTCCAGATTTTGACGATCCCCAATCAAATCGGGAGTGTTAGGTACAAGATAGGTTCTACGATTTTCCACTCGTTCAGCTATACTCGAAATTGTGAAAATTATTTGACGGTTTTCCTATTAAAACCCCGATCTGGCTCACATTTCCATCATGGTTGCTTTCCAACTTCCCAGTGACGATGGGGGAATCGATTGTTTCCGCAGAAAATCACCTCTTCCTTTCCCGTCAATATCGCCCACGGTTGCCATGGACAACGTGCACTGGCACAGTGTTATTCAGAAGTGCCGCAGCAGAATCTCGTGTTGCCGTCACGCGAACGCGTTGTTGTGACGTGACGGAAACCCATTTTTCCGTCGTGTCGTCTCGTCAAACCATCGCGGGTGGCGCTCTGTTGTGTTCAGTGACAGAACAGGAGAACGGAAGCGAAACAAAAAAAAAACAGCACCATACACCGGAGCGGGCGCAACCGCAGCCACCAGCAACCACCTTCAGTCATTATTATTTCACAATCGCGCACACTCTGTGATTTAATGCACTGCGCTTCCGGGGTCGTGTGTGTGTGGAAGAGAGTTCAATGCGGATGGGGATCAGTCGCTGCTGCTGCTCTCATCCCGAACGTGCGATGATCCACATCCGCAGCACAGTGCCCGGGTGAACGCAACCCATTCACTCGCGCGAAGATGGCTTGCCCGTTACTTGAGCCGTATGGTGAGGGACTTTCTGTGCGGTCGTCTGCTCTGGTGGCGAACGGCCATCCAATGCCGACCGCCAACTAAAGCCACTCAAACCGATCCCGGAGAAGCAACAGACACTACCTCTGGCTTCGTGAGGGTCGTGGGGGAGAAAATCAATTAACAGCATGGGCGCAAATGCCACAGCGATGGGCACACTCGCACTTGTGGCGAGGATGGATGGATGGATGCGGCATTCATGGTCCATTGGAGCATCGAATCGGTGTGTCCCGTCGATTCAGCTCGCAACCGGTCGCGACCGTCAACATCGTCATCGCTGTCAGCGGTCCAGACTAAGGCCGGTCGCCAGATTTTCATCTCAACACTAGTGGACAATGGGGGAGGAGGAGAACAAAAAACACAACCCCAGACTTCGAATGGGTCTCGGTGCGAAGGCTACGGTGGTATCGCACACACAGCGGGATATACACCCTGGGACACACAATGCGTCGGCTGATGTATTTGACAGCTTATGTCTTCGTCAGCGGGCGCCTGTCAGGCAGCCCGACAGGCTGATGTGTGACATCTGTACGCTAGGACGTTGCCGCCGGCAACGGTTAATGATGGGAGAGCGTCGGAACCGTCGCGTAAAACGGCTCGCTTGGATCGAATTTATTACTACAGAAAACGCACGTCAGAACCGGCTTTTTTCTTCTCTCGATTCGCCTTCTAATGTCGGTTTAGTTCGATGTTTCTCAATCTGCTCGTAAACGGAAAGATCTTTATCATCTCGCCCCGACACTAAGGCCAATCGGTGACCGACCGTTACGGCTACCCTTAATCCTTCGGTTCGCAAGTGCCCCTATTTGTGCGGACCAAGAGCTCTTCACGTGACGCTTCATTTCACCGCCCTACTGCAGTGGAGGGCACACACTGCTGCAGTGAGAAAAGCTTTATCAAACGGGGCACAAAACGCAGTCGCCTCCCAGCACTCCAGCGCTCCAGTTTATTTATATCCATTCCTGGATTTTATAACCCTACTTCGCTCGCGCGCTCACCTGAATGCAGGAATTTGTCGCAGCGCCATTTGCCCGTGCCCCGTGCGCGTGTTTGGTGCAGGTTCTTGGAATGGAACGGTGAGCGAGAACGAAAAAGCTCGCCATCGCAAAGCTGCTGAAGGCGCTTTCGAAAAGTCACTTTGCTGGTGGCTGGCTGCTGCTCCGCCGGGACTCGCTCGCTCCCACCGACGACAGCGGACGCCGACGTGCCGTAGTTCGCAATCATATTTTTCCAGTCAATGTACTTTCAATATTATAATCCACTCGAAGCTCGAAAATGCGAAGCTCAAAATGGCACTTGGAGTGGTAAAAAAAAAGCATGCGCGCACCGACGAAGGTCCCCTAAGTGTGCCACTACGGACTACGCCCGAGCTACCACCGGTTCGTACTCGGTGGGACGGGGATTTAATCCGACGAGGAAATCATTCGTCTTCGACGGTTGTGCCATCGTCGTACCGTGGTCGGTGTCTTCGTGGATGCATTGCGCCCCGAGCCATGGGCAGGACGAGGAGTTGAGTTGGAAAATGTTGCATTTGCTGCAATTCCCACGGCAGCTCCGGATGGCGTCGCGATCTTCTGACGGTTTCCGGTGACATGTTACTTCCCTGTCAAGCACCTGTCAAGTGATTGAAAAGCGCCGGCCGGAAGGAATGTATTCCGATGATGAGTAGGACGCGTTGGAAACAGTGGTGGACTTCTAGTTTCCATTAAAGTATTAACGCATTGTGATACATTTTACACCTAAGGCACTTTCGTTGGAACACAAATTTAATTCCCAACATGAAAGCTTCAAGCACAGCCCCAACTTTCACCACAAAAAAGCCAGATCAATGACCTACCCCTCGGTAGGGCAAAAGGAAAACGGTTCGATTGTAATGCGCGGTGGCGGCATCCACGGCTAGCAGTGCCCGCAGGGTAGGTTTGGTCTTGACTTTCCCGACAGAACCCAACCAGCCGATCCGCAATCGAGAACGCAATCGATTCCCGCTACCTACGGGCCGTATACGCCGGGAAGGGCAAATTTCCCATTAAAGCGAAGGGAAGAAAAACAAAAACCCGCCCATGTGTAACTAACTGCGAACTGCCGCAGTGCCGCAGCCAGTGCCGGGAGGTTCGGGGAGCAGGGGGGAAAACTTTTTGTGCCGAGCACTGCACTTTCGGCCCGGCCAGAGCATCTACCCGTCTTGCTGGTTGTGGTTTTTCCGGTGCCTCCGGGTTCCCGCTCACCGCACGCACGGGCCATGTGTCGCCCTCCGGTGTGCCCGGTGCCGGTTAGTTTCCATGGTTTCGATGTGGTAAAGCGGACGCACACACACACATGAGATTGTGGTTTTGGCACGGCCTTGGTCGAACGCCCTTTTATTAGTTTATCGACGGTGGATGAGCTCATTTGAATTTTATCGAAATCGTTTTGCCCCGGCTGTGGTCGTTTTCGGGAATCAAAACACATTTCCCGGTGGAAGAAAACGGAGAGAGGTGTGCGTGTGTGTGAGAGAGAGAGAGAGAGCCGTTGGAAATATGGCCACAGACAGCACGGCATACCGGGAAATTGAAATTCCTGTGAAGCCTGCGTATGGATTAGCCGTGGAAAACAACTTGAACCGGCAGAAGTGAGACGAAGTTTTCGGTGGATGGGAGGGCCGCGATTAGAATGGTGCGCGTATGCGAGTGCTAGCGCTAGTTTTCCTGTGAGGGATTATCAGTGTAAGTGGACAGATTATCATTCTATTAGCAGTGCCCGGCTGTAGGACGTGGCTCATTATGTGTTCGGGAAAACTTGTTCGCGTTTGCGGTGCGCTGGCTGTGCGAATGCGAATGAACACACTTGTTTTGGGGGCAGTGTGTTACTCAACGCCTTAATGTTTATTTCCCCAAAATGAAGGCAAGTCTTGTGCATTGGTCGATGTGTTGTTATCCGTTTCGACTGTTTTAGGTTGAAATCCTATCTGAAAATGTCGACAAATAATTAAGAATTGAGGATATTGAAGATGAAATAGGATTTTTTGTGCTGTTTTTAAATTATTTCTTACTTGAGATATATCTCCCAAGAACAATAGAGTGCTGGTGGTATGAATCAGTTATCCTTTTAAACCCTTCTAGCTTTTTTGGATTACTATCCTACTATCCTATCCTACTTCAGTTACATTATTATCTGATTTATCAGACACACTTTTACTGTTTTGTGAATAAGCTCAGCTCGTTCTGAACAATGCATCATGTCTACCTCTTCTCAGTCTCATCTCGAATAGTCGTCTTAATTCCTCGTTAAATGACGTTTTTAAAGCTTTTTTGTCATTAAAAAAGTCACCCGACAGGATTAAAACATGCACAAATCCTGTCCACCACGCTCCCGAACGCTCTAGTCGATTTCAATTAAGCAACATAAATTCGTAACGATTACACCGGCGGATTGTAGCTTGTCCGGATCCGCTTCCCACCGCCGTTCACCCCATGGTACATATGTTATCCGATCCGCCCGTGGAATTCATAATCTCACACTAATGATCCTAATCCGCAAAAGGCACACAAGATCGCAGGAATTTCATCCATGACAGCATGCTCTCTCGTGTATGTGCCGGCATGAACCTACCGAACCCTACTACCTCCTACTAGCACTGACAGCCTGCCAAACAGAATGGAACTCCACACCACACCACAAAGCGGCTGGACTGGATCATCAGCGTAGTCCACCACGGCGGCCCACCCACTCTGGCGGATTTTATCGAAATCGTTTTGCCCCGGCTGTGGTCGTTTTCGGGAATCAAAACACATTTCCCGGTGGAAGAAAACGGAGAGAGGTGTGCGTGTGTGTGAGAGAGAGAGAGAGAGCCGTTGGAAATATGGCCACAGACAGCACGGCATACCGGGAAATTGAAATTCCTGTGAAGCCTGCGTATGGATTAGCCGTGGAAAACAACTTGAACCGGCAGAAGTGAGACGAAGTTTTCGGTGGATGGGAGGGCCGCGATTAGAATGGTGCGCGTATGCGAGTGCTAGCGCTAGTTTTCCTGTGAGGGATTATCAGTGTAAGTGGACAGATTATCATTCTATTAGCAGTGCCCGGCTGTAGGACGTGGCTCATTATGTGTTCGGGAAAACTTGTTCGCGTTTGCGGTGCGCTGGCTGTGCGAATGCGAATGAACACACTTGTTTTGGGGGAAGTGTGTTACTCAACGCCTTAATGTTTATTTCCCCAAAATGAAGGCAAGTCTTGTGCATTGGTCGATGTGTTGTTATCCGTTTCGACTGTTTTAGGTTGAAATCCTATCTGAAAATGTCGACAAATAATTAAGAATTGAGGATATTGAAGATGAAATAGGATTTTTTGTGCTGTTTTTAAATTATTTCTTACTTGAGATATATCTCCCAAGAAGAATAGAGTGCTGGTGGTATGAATCAGTTATCCTTTTAAACCCTTCTAGCTTTTTTGGATTACTATCCTACTATCCTATCCTACTTCAGTTACATTATTATCTGATTTATCAGACACACTTTTACTGTTTTGTGAATAAGCTCAGCTCGTTCTGAACAATGCATCATGTCTACCACGGCTAGCAGTGCCCGCAGGGTAGGTTTGGTCTTGACTTTCCCGACAGAACCCAACCAGCCGATCCGCAATCGAGAACGCAATCGATTCCCGCTACCTACGGGCCGTATACGCCGGGAAGGGCAAATTTCCCATTAAAGCGAAGGGAAGAAAAACAAAAACCCGCCCATGTGTAACTAACTGCGAACTGCCGCAGTGCCGCAGCCAGTGCCGGGAGGTTCGGGGAGCAGGGGGGAAAACTTTTTGTGCCGAGCACTGCACTTTCGGCCCGGCCAGAGCATCTACCCGTCTTGCTGGTTGTGGTTTTTCCGGTGCCTCCGGGTTCCCGCTCACCGCACGCACGGGCCATGTGTCGCCCTCCGGTGTGCCCGGTGCCGGTTAGTTTCCATGGTTTCGATGTGGTAAAGCGGACGCACACACACACATGAGATTGTGGTTTTGGCACGGCCTTGGTCGAACGCCCTTTTATTAGTTTATCGACGGTGGATGAGCTCATTTGAATTTTATCGAAATCGTTTTGCCCCGGCTGTGGTCGTTTTCGGGAATCAAAACACATTTCCCGGTGGAAGAAAACGGAGAGAGGTGTGCGTGTGTGTGAGAGAGAGAGAGAGCGCTCGCTCCCACCGACGACAGCGGACGCCGACGTGCCGTAGTTCGCAATCATATTTTTCCAGTCAATGTACTTTCAATATTATAATCCACTCGAAGCTCGAAAATGCGAAGCTCAAAATGGCACTTGGAGTGGTAGAAAAAAACATGCGCGCACCGACGAAGGTCCCCTAAGTGTGCCACCACGGACTACGCCCGAGCTACCACCGGTTCGTACTCGGTGGGACGGGGATTTAATCCGACGAGGAAATCATTCGTCTTCGACGGTTGTGCCATCGTCGTACCGTGGTCGGTGTCTTCGTGGATGCATTGCGCCCCGAGCCATGGGCAGGACGAGGAGTTGAGTTGGAAAATGTTGCATTTGCTGCAATTCCCACGGCAGCTCCGGATGGCGTCGCGATCTTCTGACGGTTTCCGGTGACATGTTACTTCCCTGTCAAGCACCTGTCAAGTGATTGAAAAGCGCCGGCCGGAAGGAATGTATTCCGATGATGAGTAGGACGCGTTGGAAACAGTGGTGGACTTCTAGTTTCCATTAAAGTATTAACGCATTGTGATACATTTTACACCTAAGGCACTTTCGTTGGAACACAAATTTAATTCCCAACATGAAAGCTTCAAGCACAGCCCCAACTTTCACCACAAAAAAGCCAGATCAATGACCTACCCCTCGGTAGGGCAAAAGGAAAACGGTTCGATTGTAATGCGCGGTGGCGGCATCCACGGCTAGCAGTGCCCGCAGGGTAGGTTTGGTCTTGACTTTCCCGACAGAACCCAACCAGCCGATCCGCAATCGAGAACGCAATCGATTCCCGCTACCTACGGGCCGTATACGCCGGGAAGGGCAAATTTCCCATTAAAGCGAAGGGAAGAAAAACAAA
>KZ070917.1:339792-359930 GCA_002091845.1 Anopheles cracens | reverse complement strand
AAACCCGCTTAGGGCCAACCTGGCGGGATCCACTTCAACCGTTGGTTTTAATTTAATTTCTTTTTTGTTATCTTTTTTTAGTTATCGCTATTATTATTAATATATTATTGTAGTAATTATTATTTTACTTGCTACATAATCACGGCCCCCCTCCTCGCTCCCCCCTTCTCTCTCCCATTCATGGTAGCAATACATAGCAATACGTACGTAAAGGTTTCTATATAGGTAGCGCGAAGGTTTAATACATCAGATAGTGTATTCGAAAGGCGGTAGCATTAGATACCACACGCCACAGCAACGCAAGGTGGCCTGCAAGCATTAACCTTGCCAAGAGAGGGTGCTTCCGCGACCAGTCTGCTATCCCAAATGTGCTAAATCTTGAACAGTAATCGTAGATAGTGTGTAAAACACGTACCGAGCTAAAATCCTTTTTCAAACCGAACCGAATTAGGGTGTTGGATGGAACGAAGTGACGAGCAGCTATAGCATTTGAATGTTATTCCCTACGGTAGCATAAAAAGTGTGCCCTTTCACGTTGAAGGCATGAGAGGAAGAAGTATGTTGTAATATTTTTGTATTTAGAATATCCCTTTTTAAATCCAACCTTGAAAGTACCAAGAAACACGACCCTACACGCGTGTTTCGTGTGCTCTTTGCCGAGCATCATCGCCGTTTGCTCATCGTGCTCATCCTTTTCTCCGAGAACATAGAATGTAAACCCAATACGATTCGTGCCTATTAGATAGTCAGTTGTGTGAGTGTTTCCCTCGTATTTTTGGTCGTGCGCGTGTATAACCAAGCAAAGTGAATTAACAAGCCAGCTGCCTAAAACGATGAGATGTTTGCGAAAGCACGATGAACAAGAACAACAAATGTATACACACGTTAACAATTAAGCGAGCCTAATGAAGATATACTAGAAGAATAAACAATTCGTAAAACAAATATGACTATCCTCCCCCTTTGGTATGCAAACAAAAAAGATACAAAATCGTTTAATAGGACTAATCTAATAACCGATTGTAGTGGAGAAAAGAAAAAGAAACGAAAGAGAGCTTCCAACGTTAGTTTTCTGTTTATTCACGGATTGATCCGGACGGAGAGGATGTTTAGATATCAATACCACACTGCGCCTTAGTATAGTGAAAAAGCAGCATAACCGCCCTAAAACCGTACGTGCTTTACCTTTTTATATGTTAATAATATCGAAACAACCAGGACCCGTACCGAAACCTACTCTCCTACCCGTGCTAGCGCGAGTTAGTTGAAACCTTTTTCTAAACTCTACACTCTCCAACGTGGAAAAACTATTTGTTAGAAGAAAAAAAACTGTGAAAACGGAAAGGAAGTACAGCACCTAACGAGTGCACGTTTGGGGATTGTTTGGGGATGGAAACACTGTACCAGCATTACACGGTTGATAAAATGGTGAAATGGAATGATTGCAGCTGTAGAAAAATAGTCAAATAAAGCATGAACACTCAAGAGGACGCCTCGTTGTTTGCATTTGCTGGTTACTAACCGAAAATTAACGGATGACGGATATGTTTTTCATCCAAAAAAGTATGCGGATGTGGCCAGTACCCTTGCCAGTGTCCGCAGCCACAGTACCAGCCGCCGGCGTATCAACCTCCCGTCTATCAGCCGCCGTGCGACACTACTCCAGCTCCGTGCTACACTACTCCAGCCCCGTGCTACACTACTCCAGCTCCCTGCGAGACGCCTGCTCCACGTAAGATCTTCCCCCATACACAGGAAAGTTGTGTCCAAACTGTAACCGCATCCCTCCACGTATTTCCTCCCTTCAGCGACCTGCAACGCCTGTGAGCAGCTAGTCTTCACCCAGACCTGCTGCGAGCCAACGTGCGATAACGACTGTTCGGGGGTCCAGTGCAACCCGCTGCTGCTCGTCCAGGAGCCGACCTGTGCCTGCCGGCCCGGTCTCGTCCGCTACCAGGGTCACTGCGTGGAGCCATCCAGCTGCCCGAAGACCTCCAAGTTCAGGCTGTACGTCCCCAAGACTGTCTCCTGCGCTTGTAACTCGAAGAACTACGTCGTGCTGAACTGAGCTGCATAGGCTCACGCAGAATGCACACTGTTCACGATTCGCAATCCATTATATTTGGCCTTTGGAAACATGTCGTCCGGAATAAAACATTTGACAAGAAAAAAAAACGGATTTGTTATTGTTCTTCTGTTTCCACCAATAGAGTGCATCGTAGTATGTCAGGAGCATACTGCAACGTACGTAATGCATGACCTACTCTGTCTTTCAATAATTCGATTGGACATACCGAGTTGCGATTTTGTTCAATCGGATCAGCTTGGTTCAATTGCTTACGGTAGACGGTTACAACGACTGAAACCGATTTAGTAGCGCGTCTCTATAACTTCATACACAACTTTACTCAAAATCATCAACAGAAATAGCTGCTATTACCTAGGTTTGTCTCTCCGAGTGTTGTCTACTGTTTTGTATAACGGTTAATGCTTTGTTTAGCTAGGGTGAAATCAACAAAACTGTATGTTTTAATGCGCACTCTTCTTCTTTGCGTACGTACTACCTATAGGCAGTGATTTTTTATTTCTAGGAAAGCAGACTGCCATAAGCTTATAGATTAGTTTTTTTATTGATGGTGTTGAGTGTACACTTTTTTGTTGAAAAAAAATTATGTTTTTGTTTTATTGTGTTTTTGGTTGTTGTTTTAGTGATTCCTCCAGGAATTAACATGTTTTCGAGTGTAAAACAAGTAATGAAACATCGCGCCATCGATATGGACAACATAAAGTTGGAATGGCATCGCATCTTTTCGTTCATTAAACCAAATTCCAACGAAACACACACCTTGCCTCCGGTTAGATCGTTAGACTTCTTCGGCAATCGGATCTCCCAAACAACCGGATGTTCATTTTGCTCATTTTTACAAACACACACACCGCACGTGCGCATTTGCCGCGTAGCGGATGCTAACGATACTGACAATATGCACTCAAACAGTCCGACATTTTTCACGTTCCAAAGCAAGCGGGTCAAATACCCGAGCTTTTCGTGCACGGGGTGAAAACAGAGCAAAAAACTTGCCAAAAACACAAAACACCTGCCGGGCGTGCTTGGGTCTGTGTGGCTCTCGGGTTGATTTGAAGCTATCAACCCGCAAACCTTGACCGGCCTATCGCGACACCCGACACACCGCGCACTGCTGATGCTGGTGCGTTGAGCCGTTGGCTTTCGGCATGTCCAAAACGTGACGGATATCTATCTGCAAACCTCGAAGCCGTACTATCGCATCCGCACGGCGGACAGGGTCGCTTATAAAGCGCGTCCGGCCATTGCTGGCCTCGGCTATAGGGTTATAGGGTCGTTCAAACCGTTCCGCAGACGCTCGGACTGTGCCATGCAATTCACAGGCATCACGCTTACCGTGATCGGGTGTACTACCCTCACACTGCTGCTGGTGGTTGGTGGCACCCACGGCGGAACCTTCACACCCGTGAACTATGGAGAAGCGAAGAAGAGTAAGTTACGCAGAGGATCGCAAGGTGCCGGTGCGTGTGTCGCCTAACCGTGGTGAGCTTTTCCTTTCGCTGCCAGATATGTGTTCGCCGTACGAGGTGCTCAAACCATCGGAACCGTGCTGTGAACCGACCTGTGACGATGACTGTCTCCATGCCATCTGTCGCAGGACACCGGATGCCGTCCCAGTGCCAACGTGCGTTTGTCGACAGGGCTACGTCCGCCACGAAGGATCATGCATACGGAAGGATTCATGCCCGTCGCCCTATGCCAATCCCATCACGACGTACGATTCGTACCTCCCGAGGCAGTACTACACCACTCCGCGTCCCACCATGCTGAGAACGTGTGGTCTAAATGAGAAGCTCACCCACTGCCGACCAGCCTGCGTGCCAACCTGCGATAACGACTGCTCGGGTGTCAAACAACCGGAAGTCTGCAGTCCGGAGCCGACCTGTGTCTGCAAGGAAGGATACGTCCGCCATAACGGTCGTTGCATCAAACGGTGCGACTGTCCCAAGCGTAATCCATTCCAGCGACGTCCAGTGTCCGGCGAGTATATCGACTTCGAGGTCGTGTCCCTAGAAGGTATGAAGTCGGATGAGGACTTCAACTACCGACCACAGGCAGAGTATCGACTGAGCAAGCATCCCTTCTCCGCGTACGGCCAAGGCAAGAAGCCTCCGATGGTGCCGATGTACCTACGGACCGTAACCAGCGCACCCAACTCGGGCTCGGCCTCCCACGAGTACACCACCACCGAGCGACCCGCCCTGTATCCTCCGCTGTGTGCCTGCCACAACTCCAAGAAAATGCCTACACCGTTCCACGTGCCACGGCTGGAGGAAGCGAAATGTTCGTTCGAAAGCACGGAAGAGGATTCCGACATTGTGCCGTACGCCCCACCACCATCTGTCGGCCCGTACAGCCAAACCGCCTCGATGGGACTCTTCCCGCCGAGTACGCCGGCCTCCGTCGGGCCGTACTTTGTGCCACGGAAAACTCTGCCGGCGCCCCCGCTCGCGCACCGGTGCGATCGTAACGAGCCGGTGGATCATTTCTACGCATCGGGACAGGTGGCATCATCGGGCCAGCAGAGTTCCGCCGCCCAGGATGAGCCCCGGAAGGCTCCCACCATTTGGCCGCCGGTGAGCAGCTACTGCACGCGCTGTGGGTTCAAACGCGGCAATAGGAAGTGAAGTGGGGGAGAGAGAGAAGAAGTTAACATGTTTCGTACATTATAATCGTTCACCTCGTTGCATCTGCGTTTTTTTTTTGCACAATAAATTATTTTCACTGGTTAATTCAAAAAATTAACGCCCAAAGTTAATTTCAATTACGACCTGCTTGCTGCAGCTATAGTTTTGCCACGGACTGTACACGTACTGTTTGACAGCTCTCGCCTTTGTTATGACATTAGCGACGTTTCTCCACGTAAACATTTTGCGGTGTGCAGGATTTTCGCTGGTTTCGTTGTAAATTACGCGATTTTTGTACGGAAAAGAGTAAATTAGATAGCTTAACTTCGGCAACACACTTTGCACTGTAAAATGGATGCGTTAATGGTAAGTTGCGAGCGGTAAAATGATCCCCAAACCTGCTGGGTGTGATTTTAATGCGTGTGTCATCATCCTAATCTCTGCCGGCCAGGAACCGACGCTGTACACCATCAAGGGAATGTGCATACTGGACAACGACGGCAACCGGATACTGGCGAAGTACTACGACAAAAACGTGTTCCCCACGGTGAAGGAGCAGCGGGCGTACGAGAAGAACCTCTTCAACAAAACACACCGTGCCGATGCCGAAATCATCATGCTGGACGGGCTGACCTGCGTGTACAAGAGCAACGTGGATCTGTTCTTTTACGTGATGGGCAGCACGCAGGAAAACGAGCTGATCCTGCTGTCGGTGCTGAACTGTCTGTACGACACGATCGCGATGATCCTGAAGAAGAACGTCGAGAAGCGGGCAGTGCTGGAAAATCTCGACAATGTGATGCTCGCGTTCGACGAGATTTGTGACGGAGGGTAGGTCGGGTGGGCCGCACGTAACTTCGAGATCCGTTGTTTTAATGAAACACAATCGCTTACAGCATCATCCTGGATGCCGATGCGTCGTCCGTGGTTAAGCGAGTGGATTACCGCAGCGATGACATTCCAATCGGGGAGCAAACCGTTGCACAGGTAACTAACGCAATTCATGGCCTGTTTTGGTGAGCTGAGAATACCACACTAAACGCGGAGATATAGCGCAGCGCACTGCTAGTGAACGAAACAATCGATCAATCGGAACAAAAACGAACAAAACAAACGAATTGAAGAAAGCAATACAATTGCTGCCCAGATGTACACGTTTTTGCACCGGCGAACTTCACACAAAGTTCCCTCCACCGAACGCACCTTTTCTGCAGTATTAGAATTATTCTTACCGATTTGCTTCCTTCCTTCCTTGCAGGTTCTACAGTCGGCCAAAGAGCAACTGAAATGGTCACTGCTAAAGTGAGGGACAGCGTTTCGGAAGCGGGAGAAGGAGAGAGAAGAAAGAGGGTAAACTAGGATTTTATTTGTCTCGTCTGCCCTTTGCAGAAAAAAAAACAAAACGAAAAGAATACCAAACGCGAGATTGAATCGTATACCGAGTGTGCGTTGCATTCAGTATTCGCATAACTGCGGCGGTTGCTACGGTGGTTCTCTGCAAGTTAAGTAACGGCGAAAATTGTTCTGTTCCATTTTCCATGCACTACTTTAAGGCTAGAAAGCAGAAGATAAACATTAAGATAACATAAAATCGTGTATCAGAACCTTTCGCATAAGTTTCTCGCATGGTGGTGTCGTATCCGAAATCTTCTGTTCCGTTTATCTTTCACAGCTTCGTTTTGAAAAACTGATACTCTCATTTAAGTCGTCCTTCGGTACAATTCTTAGGAAGCACCAATTAGATAAGGTTGCCAAAGGCCCCTTTTAATCCTGGTGTGGGTTTCTTGAAGTCTTCGTCATCTTCGTCATCTGTGACACGTAAAAAAGCGAAGTATGACAGCATGAGCATCTGCTTGGCAAAAAGAAATCACATGTCCCGACCGTTTATTCCCATATTGTAATTACGCTCCTCATACCACCTTCCCAGCAGGGCAGCGGATAACGAAAGTGCGCTTTCACTGCGCAAGCGTAGACAGTGCGATCGTAAATCTATACACCAGAGATAGGATTGGTCGAACGCTCCAAGTGCTCTTCTAGCCGTTGTACAATTAACTCAAGTACCCAAACAGCGCAGCTAATATTGTATCGTTCTTCAGGCGTACTTCAGGATGAACTGGGAACCATATCGATCCGGGTCCGAATGGTCAGCGGACTAGATATTCTTCCTTAATTACTGCCATATCGCAGATAACATTGTGCACTGACTGTGCAAATATCGTTGGGTATCCCGCTTTCTCGCCCACGATTGGCAAGAGACTAACACGAACCATAAAAACTAGTTTTCTATTCGCACGTTTGTAGGACGTGATGGCGCTAGAGTGCTAGAGATTAAGTTTATTGAAAAAACAAATAGTTTTTCTTTCGCAAACAAAAAATGTTTAAATCTTTCGTGCTTGGGGTACAAGGTAAGATGTTCTAAAGCGGAATGGGGTTAGGGATATGAATTCGAACGAGCGTTTTGTATTGCTCCCGGACCATTAATCCACCCGATCCCGCTGTCTTACACAACGCGGGCATTTATGGCAAACCGCCAACATCTTCGCGTGGTCAGTTTATGATCATGCGGTTGGAAAGGGCACCGTAAACAAACGCCCATTCTGCAACGCACACTGCCCTGCCCTCGTTACAAAACCGTTGAGTATGTTTTTTTGTTGTTGTTGTCTCAAAGATGGTCCTCGGGGTGGTACATTGGACAGTATTGGTGAGCATATCGCGGTCCAACAGTAGAAGAGACGAATGGGAACGAGCGTTACTATCACCGATGGAGAACGATGGGTACTGATAATGGGCCGTACGTGTACTTTCCCTTAAAATGCTTGCCACCCATCCGATGGCCTTATTGTTGTGTAGATCAGCAGTTTTCACCGCTGTTTCCGCGGTAGTGCGCGCTTGGAAGCGGCTAGAGCAACACTACCGTGCCAGATAAGCTGCCGTACAGTGCTCACATAAAGAGGTGTATTGATTGGCCGTTTTGGGTGAAGTGAAGTGAGCAACATTTACCGGCAATATATACACCGCGTGTGGTTTTGAAATGGAGTTGTTGAACTAGCACGAATGCTGACGGACGTGTGCGTGTTACGCACGAATCGATAAAGTGCCAGAGTGTACATCAAAGTGATTCGATCGAGTTTCATACAGTGATAGACTATCTGTGATCATTTTGGACCTGACCTACGAATTTTAGGAATTACCAAGGAGTTGTGGACCAGAGGTAAGTGTGTTTACTGTCATTTAATTTCTTCCTAGTTTGTGAGTGTGGCAGCAGTGGATTGCCTCAAGAATAACTTGAGCCACACCTTCCACACCTTTCCATCAGCATTCAACGGCGCCATCCTTACCCAGGGGAACTGATTGGAAATTATTGCAAAGCCCGGAACACACATAATGCCGAAAGCCGAGGGCTTGTTAAGCTTCGCATTTAGCAACTGCGCCGAGTGTTTGCTGCACCAAACTCAAATAGTGTTGGGAATAGGTGAAGTCATCGGAACAGAATTTTATTACCGTCTGATCCTGCATTGTAGTCACCCTCGGGCATTACCTCACTTCTTGTACAAATACCCACTTGCCGTATTTGTCGACACGATTCCGATCGTTTAATCCGTTGAGCTTTCGAGCGGGACTCCACCGCCCTCTAGTAGTAGTGACCCCCATTTGACTTATCATCATCCACCGTCCCCACCGTCAACTTGAACTTGTACGCTTGTAAGGTCTTAACTATCGGAGCGGAGAGATTAATAGTTCCCAGAAATCAATGCAATCGTTATCCGAGAACTTTGATCATACATCTCGACGCGCGTATGCGCCTTCTATCGTAAAGAAGCCACGTTCCGCTCGCATCACCTCAAGTACCACCGTCAGAGTAATGCGACTTCCGGCAGGTGTTTTGTGGAGATGAACATTTTCTTCAATGAATGTGAACTTGACGTCACGCGTGCCACTGACACGACGAGACATCAAAGACAAACGGAACCGTAAGGTCCGCAGGCTTAGTCACACAAGTATGCTTAATGTGGAACGCGACCGTACAGGAACCTATTTCCCCTTCATTACCGATGTTCCAGCACCTCTACTGGCTGGGTTTTGCCTGTCGCGATAAGTTAAGTTGGCTGTTGTTTGTAAAGTGTACGCAAATTGATGCTCCACTTGATGGATGGATGACTCCAAGCGGCATCGATCGATAGTGGATAGCGGATAGCGGCGCAGTGGGACGTCATGTAAAATGCAATCAATCCAAACGGATGATGGCAAACATGCCGCACAAATGGCTTCCACTTTTCCGCGATGTGTGGGCTCCGCACTGAATTAACATCTGTCGAACATCGGTGCGACAGCAAGTAGTCGGGATTGTGCCACGTTTGACCGGTGTTTGATTAACACCGATAAGCGACACCGGTAGACATCCGGTAGCGATGCCGAACAGCTGGCGTGTCTAAAGTTATTGAAAACCTTACTTCTAAAGTTCTGTTTAGTGTATGTCCGAGGTACGTCTTTCTCGTACAATACATTCAATTTGTCACGATTTGGATTTCATGTGATACGATCTACCTGCGATGGGAGTGCAGCGATTACATTGCATCGATAGCATCTACGATAAGATCGTGTATTTTCGTGTTTCAAAGAAGATTGCAATCGTTTTTGGTGAATGTCATCTGTGCTCCAGGAACTGATTCTTTGTTCCGTAGGAAATGGTACTGAGTTTGTTATAACATTTTATCTGAATGCGTTGTATTTTCTTATTCTACTTTATTTAACGCCTGAAATCTTCCACAGTTTTTACCATGGCCTCCTGTTCAGAATAATTCTCATTTCCATTGCGCTTGGCTCATTCATATTCAGCGCACACTAGATCATTGGTGATAAAGCACCACCTATAGCAAACGCTTTAAATAGCTCACTCTCACAAACACCTGTTGGTTGCTTTGATGTGTGCGCGTGGTCGGAGGATGTCTGCTCGCCGTGCAGAAGAATTTCTGTCCTCCGGCAGCGTCATTTCCTTCCACGCGGCATTGAAAGATCGGCGGGGCGCGATACTCTCCCTGCACACACAACGAACGATAACGAATCGCAACGATCGCGACCACCGAAAAGTACATGTTTCGGACATGTCCTCCCAAACTCATTCTCCCACCGCAATCGTCACAAATCAATTACACAAATTGCAACACTCCTCTTCGTCCGTTGCAGGTTTTCGTGCCGCCGTGCTTTTAATTCGGTGCTCGCGGGGCATCGACGGTCATTCGGTTGCAGCAAGCCGAATCGCGAAGGAGGGTACCCGCCATTTTGGGATCTGCATTTCTAATATTTATTTTTCGTCTTGTTCAATAGGACATCACGAATGAGCCACCGCGAAGAACATCTCATCTGGTGGGACGGAAGCGAACCTGCTACTTCCATTTCACCGTTGCCACCGACACGCAGAACGTGCGGACAGTCTTCAACGATGTGCATAGTATAATCCTGACGAAAAATCTGTCCAAAATGGATCTACTCTAGTTCCGGGATATCTGTTGCGACGCGTCATGCAATATTTATTGAATGTTTTGTCAAGTGTTTTTGTACGTTAATTAATGTTTTGTACTAAGCTTCTGTTCGAAATACATATCTCTATTTTTGTCTACTATTTAACTATGGTTTGAAATGCATTACACATGCTGTTGTATGACAATTTGTTTTTTTTTATTATGTTTTGTTTATTTGGCGTTGGAAATTTACTGGTAATTGTAAATAGACTCAATAAGGCAAGCTGTTTTGGGATAAGCAATAAACATCCTGCATTGGCAGTCGAAGAATTTAGTCGAGCCTATAATACAGTTCCAACAATTTGCGTTTAATAGCCGCTCACTGTAGTGAAATTACCAACATGTCGAAATTTTTCACTCTCATCTCAAAGCGTGCATCCGGTCTTTGGGTAATAGTTGAGGATCATTTCTAGTTATCAGTGAAATTTCATTCCTGTTTTCCTTCCGTCTTATTTCTTACGGGTTTGTTTATTTTCCATGTTCAAGGCGCTCTTTGATTATAGTAGTTTATTGACAGATGAAATCCATACAAAATTCAAATCAATCCAATGTCATCAGCCTATTGAAGGAAGTTCTGCGTTTGAAGAGATATTTTTAGTTTAGTTGCCGGAGATCACGGCAGCCAAAAGCTACTTTATGGGCAGCTTTGATTCTAATAGGTTAATTTCAACCATTTACGGTACGAGAATTATACAACAAGTGATGAAATGTACGAAGAACGAATCAAAACTAGCGTCTTTCAGTAGAGCATTTTCCACTGAGCTGGATTTGCCATTAGTGGATATCGTGCGTGAAATGTATTGGAAGATCGAAACGTTTTTTTTTGCTAAATAGATCGTGAAGATTTACGTCATTTGCTCGCATTTTCGATTGCGCCAACCCAGAGGCGTAAGATGCGAACGAAGCGATGCGAAACACAGGAATAAAATGCTTGATTGAGATTGTTTCGCCTGACGTGCCATCGACCTGCTGGAATGTCGACTGGAAGGACAAAATCATGCTTCTAGGAGACTTCAAAGAAACGAACACCTTCGGGAAGCATTGATTCACCGAAAGCCCCACTTCCAATAACAAATCTCGACGTAGACTGATTGAATTGATTCCGGGAGCGATTCTGGTTGACGAGCTTCATTAAATTTATTTCACAAAAAAAAATCCCACATGACTGTCGTGTCGTATTGCCGGGAATTTTGTGATTAGTATCCTGCCAAAATGACTACCGAGAAGCCAACGTGGTGTGTGCGGTTGGTTTATCTGGTGAAACCGACAGAAGGAAGAAAAAAACCCCGTTGGGTGGAGTTGCGGTACTGCCGTTTGTTACTTTTGCACACGAGGCACGTCGTCGGCAAAAGCCCTTGGCAATGATGTTGTACGGACTTGCGAGCTGACCAAACAAAACGTCACGCGGTAAGCTGTCTTAGAGGGACGGGTATTTACGACATGCCGAGAGGAGACACGAGGATTTATCGTCCCGGAAAAAACGTCCTTTGGCGAGTTGTTTTGTGCGGGAGACATTGTAGTAGCTAGGACTATCGGCGAACGAATCACTTCCCGGTTCTACTGGGACATTCACTAGAATGAAGTTCCGGTTTTGAAAGTGTGCCTAAGAAGTAAATTTGACGCAAATAACAATACCCAACATATTGTTTGGCGCGTATTTTCTTTCTTCAAGTTGTAATCTGTTTTTACCTCGACAGTGCGAAGGCTCTGGAACCTTCAGCAGGCCTCTTCTTGACGTACGACTGGCTCCACCTTGCTCTTGTGGAGGGGCTCGTCATGCGAAGGAGAGAAGAAGAGAGAGAGAGAGACGACCGCCGAACGAACGATCTTGAACTTGTGTTGTTTTGGTTTCTGAGTAGACCGGACTCCCAAAAAATAGAATAAAAAACCTTAATTGGGCTCCATTGTCGTGTCCACGTCTAGCACCTCTAGGCGCGAGAGTCGGTCGATTCAAATTGCACCTCAAATTGTGATGCCCCTTGCGGTTTTGTGGCGTTGTCGATAACTTCCTGACTTACTGTGCAGTACTCTCGAGCACCCAAGAGCTGGCGAGAGGGTCCACCTTGACCAACACGGTTTTGGTTGGCGCAGCTTTTGTTTCCTTCTGCGCGCACACTTAGCAGTCATCAGTTAAAAAAAAAACTCCGCTCCAACAAAACAATTGCCCCGCACGAACATACGGAGCAAGTCATGCTCCTCGAGGTACTAGCCGAAAAGGTGCTCCGTGATGTTGTTTGTTTTCAGCGCAGCAGTTTATTGCCGTGAACTTGTCGGTTTCCACCGTTTCATGGCGGTCATAACAAAGCACACGGCCCGTCTCCGAGACACGCAGGGTGGATTAGCCGAATTCACGCTCCATCACAGTCGGTTGCGCGAAAATCGAAGATCCGCCAGGCGGAATGACGTCAGCGTGTGGTTTGATCTGGTCCGATGCTCCGCGACCATGCCAGCAAGTGACAAACGGAACGAGAACCCTCCATGGAGCATGCGCTGCTAAACACACGAAAAGATGGGCAGATCTCGGTGCGTTCGTGTTTGCTGTGTGGTGTGGTTCCCGTGCCCGTGAACTTGAGAACTTGCGAGGCCAACACACACTGCTCGAGAAGCACCTGCCCATTTGGGAGTTGTTGGCTTGTGTCTGCGTCTGCGAGAATCGGAAATGCAAATGTTTGTCCAGTGGCAGTGTTCATTCTAGCACTCCCAATACCACCATTGTGCTCTATAAAGCTGCTGGGGGTGTTATCAGGTGATCGATACGCACTGAGAGAGCGCTTCTTCTTGTAGATACAGCTGCATACAGCACGTCGGTGGAAGCATTTGCCTACTCCCGATCATCACGCACTAACCCGTCTGGAGCACATATGTCTCTTTTGAAATGACTTAAACTGGGAAACACACAGTAGCGGGCCCGGGCCTGAGTCATGTTCACAGCCACAATCGGAGAACTTATCGGGTCGTCTCACCAACGCCCTTAACGTTGACGGTGACGGCATCGGTTGAACACATCGGGAAAGGAAGTTGCTAATCGCGAACTGTGCATGTACACACCCCATCGTCACATCGATGACAGCATTCGGTTCACGCTTGGTGGTGGGCTTTTTGGCGCGTGGTAATCGTGCTTATCTCCCGTGGGAAAACGAGTTCGCTGGTGTTGGTACTATCTTCCGGACACCTGTGGAAGTTTTGTGTCGGTTTAGTGTGTACCGGTACCGGTTTCGCGCTAATCATCCGCCGGTCGATGATTTATTGGATCACGGATATATCACTCATTCTGTTGGCTGGTTTCGCTGATGACGATGACGTAGATATGGAGTAGTTGTGCCATTGAATATAGCCTCCAATTCAGCCAATATGTGGCTAGGGAAATCTGAATTGGTTATTTCATAACCGTAGACGTTGTACTGAGACATACAGACTCTTAGGAATTCCTACTATAACATCTGGGTGGAGTCTAGTTAGAGTCGTTGTACTATACAATTGGTACTTGAGGCGAATATCAAACTCTTGGACGTTGGAAATTTGAAAACCTAGAGACATTTGGGTTTGAGTTGCGTAAAAGAACGTTTAGAGGCAAAACAGTAATGACAGCTATCTCTCACTCTCGAATGTCTCTTCCGCAATGTCAAGTGATTAATCGTCGGAAGGAAGCTGTCGTTCGCGTCCGTCACGTTCGAGACAAATCGCATTCATCAAGCTCCTGTTGTTTTGTTCTCCCAGGAAAGAAAAGGGGTGTCCAGATCTGGATCGTCCTCTTCTATCGCTCTTGCTGAGATCTTAATGGGCATGGAGCACACATACAGACACACCGTGTGGAGTCACTCTTCCTTTTGCATAATTGAATCATTCTCAACCGCTCATCCCAGTCTCTGTGTCCGGTGTACTAATAAAGTGATCTTTCGTTCTCTCTCTCTCTATCTCTTTACTCCTCCCGGGGCACGTTCGCGGTTTGTTGTTACCGGGTGTTGTACCGGGAGGGACGGCCATTCACTTAATCGTCCTCGTTTGGGGAAAGCGGCGCACCGGAGCATATGAATGCGAACGAACGAGCGAGCGACGAGCGTGTGTGTGTGTGTGTACAGACAATTGCTGGATGAGATGATTGCGAACTTCACCGCGGCGGATAATGGCCAACGTTAGCACCGTCGTCGTCGCTGATGGTGGGGTCGTGCGGACGATGAGATTATTAACATATTTCAACACTTGCAGACGCTCCCGCGTGTTCGTTCTGGCGGATTTTTGCGCCAGCGACGAGACTACGAGGTCCGTTTGATGTTGTGGATGATAATTTTGTTGTGCATGATTTCATTTGTGCAGCATGCGACGCTGGGAGGACGGCTGCAGAGGGGCGCTTCCAGCTCATTAAAGCGCCTGTGATGTGACAGATTGCAAGTGTCCGACACTGCAAATTGGCACGATGGCGGTGGTCCTGCTGCCGCCACCGGGTCTTGCTGCAGTTTTAGTTTTTTTCTTCTGCTAGAAAAAACGTCAAGCCTATTGCACAACCCCGTTTCTCAGTTCTTACCGTTCTTACGATCGTTTCTACGGGCACTGTGCGATGTTGAATAATTGATTCTTTCTTGCGTGCGTGCGCTTGTGCCATACATTGTGAAACGCGCACACTTTGCAATTAGAACCGAACATAAAATCCTTGCAAAACGTGCCTGCCGGGTCCTGCCGGTCGTCCTGCACACACTCACGACGCGGTGTATTAATTGATAGATAGACCCTCCGCGCCGTGCTGCTGTTTTCTCCGCTTCCGGTGGATGTATATGCATATGAGCACCAAGCTACAGGTTGGGACCTCGCTGTCGCCGCCCCTCAGGGTTGATTCAGGGTGGCCTGCGGAGCACGTGGGTGAGCGCCGGACGTATCATTAAACCCTCGGTGACTAAGCAGGCACGGAACACGTCCTACCCCCCCACAGCAGTGTGCAGCTGGCGGTGGACGGATGGGATATTGGCACGATAAAAGGGTCAGCTAGCCCTAGTCTGGGTCGGCATAAATTGGTCCGATAATTGATATGGATCCAACGCAGGAGGGAACGGACGGTGGTGTGGTGGTGTGACGAGTGTCCTCTGTGTGGGGTTTCGTTTATCCTAGTTAGGTGCACGGTAAAGTTCTGTCGGGATACGCTAGCATAGAATACACTACGCTTGTGAGCAGGATCCTAATCGCTTTTTTGGTGGGATTTATGTTGCATCCTTCATTATGAGTGTATGTAAAGGCATAGGAGCTTTACTAGAATATGGCATTATCACATATTAACATCATGTTTTCTCGTAACTCGAAACTTGGTGGGACAAAATTTATGTTCAATACTATGAGTTCTTTTTCCTCTTTGGCAGCTGCTGTCTTGCGATTACTTGGTTTATTGAAACCACCTCAATCGGGGATAGACGCTCCCTGTTAAGGGGATAACTTAGCTACCAGCTTGTTGGGAACAATTTGACGTAGTTCATTATGAAGTGCTGATAAATTAAAAGCATATCAAAATATACTATTTGGTGGGACCTCTTTCACATTCTGTTTTATGAGATACTGAACGCAATGAACTCAACGAGTATAATTACAAAGATATTCGTTAGAATCAATCGTTTTAATCTCTCTTCCCAATTTATCAATTCGGTGGGATCCATCTCGTCTGGTGTATTATGAGCTACTGCTGGATAAACCATACTGTCTTGAAACCATTTTCATTGACAACAACGATTTTTCCTTGGTAAAAACGTTTATCTTTCTAATAGTATACCCGACTGGATTGCTTAAATTCACCTGTTTGGAGGGATCCTTTAGATGTCGTACATCACGAGCTACCCAAGGGGGAGCATGAGACGAGAGTTTGCGAGAAAAAAGTGAAAATTTCACGAAGTTACCTTCCTTATTTACATTATCTTGTTCATATCTCCCAAATTATAATCTGGTGGGACCTCTAGCACGTTGTGTATTATGAGTTACTTGCAATATTTCATGGTCAGTTAACCATTTGATGGGATCCATTTCGCGTCTTGCATTATGAGCAACTGGTGAACAGACTTGTTTCAAAATCTTGTTTAACGAACATATCAACTTTTTTTTTTGAAATATTATGTAAAATGCTGATCCTATCCCCGATTCGATCCGTTAGTTTCACGTGTAAGTTGTGTTCCGGTGTTCATCGAGCGCCACGTGACGGGCAGCTAATTAGCAAAACATGATTGACAAAAACGCATCTGTTCCACTTGTCAGCTTGCATCACCATCAGCAGCGTTTGCCAACATTGAGCGAGTGAGTGAGAGAGCGAGATAGACAGAGTGGTCAACGCTACACTCTGGCGCTTGAGTTCGTGTCCGTGTATCTCCGTGGTTGGCCAGGTTTTGATTAGTTAATTTGATGCACCGCCGCACCGGTGTGCGCGTGTATTGTGTGCGTGTGCATAAACTTCACTTACTCTCCCAATGTGTGTGTTTGTGTCCAAGGGGGGGGAGTGAGCAACAATCACGGTTGTTGCTCCATGTGCTTTTATTGATCCTTTTTTTTCAACCCCGAAAATGGGGAACGTGAAAACGGGAACACCTCAGGGGGACGGCTGGCGACAGCTTGCCGGGTTAAGGCAAGGATAAAGCACACGCCCACCCAGCGTTTCCTCCGGGAGCGTTCTTGCGGCCGGATATCGCGTGACTTTATACCGTTTTCCACACGGCGGGGGTCTGCTTCCTTGCCCTCGCGATGAAAACGTGGCCGGCTATCGTGTGGATTGCGTAAACAGGTTACCTTTCCACAACGCTCCGTTCTGGATACGGTGGGAAAGGTTCTCCGTTCCTGCCGCCCATTAGACGAGGGAGCGTGCACCTGTGCTGCTCTGTGTGCTGTGAGTGCGAGCATCAAACACTTCACCCGCGAGGTACAGGACGACCGGTTGGCTTCGTTGACAGATATTGGCATAATACTTCTGCCTGCCCTTCAAACCGCCGACGACCGCACTACGGCAAACGTTTGTGGCTGCACGCGAGAACCGTGGCCATTATTTGTCACGTGGTTGTTGAAGGGGGTTTGCGTTTGAAGTCGGCAGAAGTTACTTTACCAAATCGAAAATAATCGGCGATTATATTGTCATCACATGGCATAATACTTCTGCCTGCCCTTCAAACCGCCGACGACCGCACTACGGCAAACGTTTGTGGCTGCACGCGAGAACCGTGGCCATTATTTGTCACGTGGTTGTTGAAGGGGGTTTGCGTTTGAAGTCGGCAGAAGTTACTTTACCAAATCGAAAATAATCGGCGATTATATTGTCATCACAAATGATTACATTCGAGCAGCTCGAACGAAAGAGGGAAAAGAGTTAAGCTGTGTGATAAGTTCAAGGGGGGGTTTGCAGGTTAAGATGTTGCAGTTGTTCCGCAAATCGGTGCTCGGAACGATCGTGGAACGAAATGCACGCACCTTGACGTCCACCAGTGGTTGAGGCGTATCTCGTTCCGACCGTGCGCTCCTCCAGTGGTGGTCAGATAGATAAATGCTTGATTACAAGAGTGCTAATATTGACGACAAGCGCCTCTTATCATTGGGTCGCTCATGGACTTGATCTTGAGGTGGTGCAAACGCGGGTACTCGGCAGGAGTTGGAGCCTCGTTGTGTATGTTTTGGTCTAGGTCACTCGCTTATCGCTTGGCTTGCGAGACTCGTATAGTTTCCTAAGTGAACGGCTATACCTTTCAGCAATGTTGTTAAGATACTACTGCTCAGATTTCATTCTAGGCATATTCTTTGGAAAAATAGGACCAAAGTCTATGGCCTTTACATAGTCTGCTAAGATCAGCCGACAAGATCGGACACTTAGCTCTCTTGGAAAAATGTCTTCTAGTTATGAACTCTCTTCCCAATGCTTTTGATAGTCTCCGTATTTATTCCATCCCAAAAGGGCGAAGAACTCTTCTAACCTCCCGGGAGGATAGAAAAAAAGAGATCTGATTAGATATTCAATCCGATTCGACCAGGTTCGATTCCGAAGCGAAGGGGGAGCACTTTATGGCATCAGATTTCGGCCTAAGCTCGCCCAGACATTGCGGATCCACCGGCGGCGTAACTTAAACTTTGGAGGGGAACTCTTCTGTGTGAGGAGTGTGCTAATTTGTAAACCTGTTCAAAAAACCGGCCAGCGAAGGACCTGTAATTTGGACACTTTGCCCAGCCCTGATGCTGCTGCTGCTGACTTTTGTTGTCTTTTCTTCTTCTCACTCTGCCGTCGGAAGTGTTTGTGTGGGTAAGCGTAAGCCGTATGTGTCCGCTTTCGCTCGGTTCGGAACCTTTTGCTTCTTCCCGCGGGTGTCCGGATGACGTCAGAGTCGTGGAACTGGTTTAATCGATCCGGTCGTCTCGTGTCCCTTGTTGCTATGGCACGTGGAAAGAAATTGGGCCTCAAGAAGATGTGACCGTGTTGAATGGGTCGGCAGCGGGAGCTTTCCACATTTCACCTTGCGCGATTAATTACTTTAAAGCTCTACACCGTTAAGTAAAGTTTCAGTTTTGTGTGTGTGTGTGTGTGGTTCTTTTGCTTAATGACTGTATCGATTCGCGTCCGTTATCCAATGGGCTCCTCGAGCCTGTTGGGGTTGGGCTGTGTGCAATAAAGTTTATCGGGTCGGTCCCCTTCTCAGTTACATCAACAAACAGGCAAAGGCAGTGATTTCAAAAGGGTGAAAAAGGCGCCTTTTTTCAACGATGGCGGAGACTTCAACATCAACTTCAAGGGAGAGAGCGAGAGAGTGAGTAAAAAAAACATGCTGA
This sequence comes from Anopheles cracens, assembly GCA_002091845.1. NCBI lineage: Eukaryota > Metazoa > Arthropoda > Insecta > Diptera > Culicidae > Anopheles > Anopheles cracens. The sequence goes on along the minus strand of KZ070917.1, from coordinate 340,932 downwards.
ACGTTAAAAATTCTCAAACGTTCGTGTTTGATGCGCAAACTTTATGCTGCCTCCCCGCTCCACACATACAACAATGCAATGAATTAATTTCGTGAACAGAGGGCCCTCCCAACACAAAACATAACGCTCTCGGTCGCCTTCGATCGCACGCGAGCCCTTCACGACGTTACACCGCCTAGTTTGGTTGCTCTTCGGTTGCTCTCGGAACCCCGATTTCGGTATCGATATTCGGCCACGGTTTGCTGCCGTGTCGTAACGGAGGCAAACGGGCAAAGGCCTCGCTTGTGTGTCATCGTGCGATCGGAATCGTAAAAAAATGTTAATTATTACAAATGGGAGCCAGCCGCCTGCTTTTGCGTGCAAGGAGGAGAGGGTTGGTGATAAAAGATGTTTACTACTGCTCAGATTTCATTCTAGGCATATTCTTTGGAAAAATAGGACCAAAGTCTATGGCCTTTACATAGTCTGCTAAGATCAGCCGACAAGATCGGACACTTAGCTCTCTTGGAAAAATGTCTTCTAGTTATGAACTCTCTTCCCAATGCTTTTGATAGTCTCCGTATTTATTCCATCCCAAAAGGGCGAAGAACTCTTCTAACCTCCCGGGAGGATAGAAAAAAAGAGATCTGATTAAAAAATGTTAATTATTACAAATGGGAGCCAGCCGCCTGCTTTTGCGTGCAAGGAGGAGAGGGTTGGTGATAAAAGATGTTAATCGAGCTTCGATTGACGGTTCGATTTTGGATAAGGAAACGTAGCCACAGCCAAAAAGACATTCATTCACAAGACCTCGAGGACTGACTGTTCTGAAACGTCAAATAGATGATGGACCATTTGGCTATTTGTCATCACGATCTCTTAGCTTCTTCTGGACATCAAACCAAGGAGAACTTGTCTAAAAGAAGCTAAATCGGATGCGTTGTTTGTTGGAAATTGATGCAACTTAGTTGTTTTTGGAAACTGTTTTCCATTGTTCAACAATTTCGAACCAATTATGATGGCCAAATAGTATTCCTGACGCCAAGTCCGTACTATGTAGAAGCGGGGGATGTCATATTCTGGCCGTCTTTCTTGTAATGTCCACCTCAAGTCCGAATGAGTTGCGTTCACGACACAATAACCTTCTTAAGGGTTGAACAT
>KZ070917.1:255769-276000 GCA_002091845.1 Anopheles cracens | reverse complement strand
ATTACGATCGTAATAAATGTGGCCGGCTTGCTGCTTGGTCTATTCGAAGTGAGTAAACCGAAAATAACACGGCTTCACTAACCACTAGCTTCACTTTTTTCCCATTGTCGATACCGGCTCTGTTCCCCAGGAGGTAGTACAAACGATCTTTGCTCGCTCGCCTTGCCACTGATTGTCTAGCAGCGTGGAAGATGATGACCGGAGGACTTATTGTTTGCAATCAACAGAAGAAGGAACGGTGCGCGATGACGCACAAGAAATGAGGAATGGGACAGGGCAGCAGTTTGTGGGTCAGTATTAGCTTCCGGTCCCGCCAGGGCTTCTGTACACATCAAATGCTCAATCCACTCAACGGAGAGACGCTGGCACGCGGATTTATCGTCCCACGGGGTCCCAAATAAAAATTCAAGTGCCCACTCATCATCCCCCCCCGGATAAAAAGACGGAAATTATTTAAAGCTAATTTAACGGAACTAAATTTGTTTACAGTGTTTCACCCTCGGGCAAAAGTGTGCCATGAGAAAACGAATGGAGACGCCCGGTACTTCATCCGGGCGATGAAACACCAGGCGTCTCCACCGTTCGTCCTGAATCGTTGCAGTCCCGTGCCGTTTGCGAGCTGGTGCTGGTGGTACGTTTCATAAAATATTTGCAAATGCTCACCGAGCTGCGAGGAATGCTTTCCACGAGAGCCACGACTTATTGAGCCCCGGGCAATGGCCACCGAGGGTCGTAAATCGTAACCGAAACAAAGCATACATCATAAGACGAACCGCCGGCAGAGAGGGAAGCAAACTAATCAAACAGAAAGTGAACGGCAATAATCACGACCCCCCCTCCCCCCCACTGAGGCCGACCCCAACCGACGCCGGGGTGGGCCATAATGCTATTACTCGTTGCGAGCCAAACGAGCCACCACGAATGGAGGCGCCCAGCCGCTCGTCCCGAGCGCGTTACCGGGATCTGGTGAGATAATATCGAAAAATGGATGCTTGAATAAATAACACTGCCGGAAAGAGCGGGAGAGAGCCGAAGAGCGCCACCCAAGAACACGGCACGAAATCGACAAGTAATCGGTGGAAAAGTCAGCCTCCACGATGGAACGAAAACGGAACGGTTCACCGAGCTAGAGGAGGCGAGCAAGTGCTCCGGAAGGGCAGAGGCAAACAAAGCGAACAAAAAGAACAAAAAAGAAACAACAACTTGTGGAAGAACAAATCGTGCGCTTCTTCCGTGTGTCGTTCGAGGCTGGGAGGCGAAGAACGCGCGGCAATCGTTTGGGAAAATATTTACCGACTCATACTCCGGCGTGGCGGTGAACTGTGCAGCAAACGGCGACGCGAGGCGTTTGTTAGGCGTTTGTGAAGGTGAGTTTTTATTTCCCGTTGCAGTGCACATTCGCGCAGTTAGTTTGTTGTTATTGTATTGTAGGTATCGTTGTTTGAGGTTAGTATGGCGCGCAGTATGGTTTTGGTTTGTTTCGTTCGTTTTTGGGTCACCATCGAAGCATGGGTGGAAAGAGGTTAGAAAAGAAAATGCATTAGTTAAAAGTGCACGAAAAGGTGGAAGAAAAGGACATACACACACACACACACACACATACACGCAATAAAAGTCGATATCGTCCTATTGGGGTTCATGTGATTCCGGAACCTGCTCGTCCCTGGAGGTCTGTTTGAAATTTTCCTACTATAGCGTTTATTGTCTCTATCACACCAACACGAACCAGAATCAACTATCCTGGCCCGTTGCTAAGGGGGAGTCTAGTCGGCCATGAACAGGGGCTAGTTGGTGACGATTTACTTGTTTACGCTGTTAGCATCCAGGAAGGGATCCAGCATACGATACACACGGCAGAAATATGAAAATATTATCCCGGCTTATCTGTGATCTGGTTTAGGGGAGGTTTTTCGAGGCAAGAGGCAAGCGGCGAAGAGCAATGGCGCTGTTGAAGGATGTCGCCGGTCACAAGGAACGAGCGAAAAAAAAAATGGAATGAGATTTTTATTTACAAACTGCTCAACAAACGACAAAAGCTTAACGGCACCGCTGAGGCGACCCCGGGAAAGCACTGGGGGTAGTTTCGCTTTGGCTAGAGGGCTCTAGACGCATCTAGCACTGGGGGAGGGACACTTTCTAGCTTCACCTCGCAGCGAATGAAGGAGATGAATATAAAACACGCAAAAAAAAAACAAACACAAGCACAAGCGAGGTTGGTAATGAAGAGCCGTTTTAAATTATAAATATTGGATTATTATTCCACAGCGTCGAAAGCGGCCAGGGGAAGGGGGGCAAAAAAGGGAACATAAATTCCAATGACAGCGATTGCACAATAAATTTTGTTCCGTGCTTTTTTTTGCTCTGTTCCGGGACAACCCTCCCAGTCCCGGGGTGGGGGTCACGCTTCCGGGACGGTTGATGATGGTGGTCGTGTGCTTTTTCCTGTTTTGTTTCGTTTGGTTTGGTCGATTTAGTATGCGTGCGCGTGTGCGCGCTGCAGTTTCTTTTGTTTCAACGAATTGTTTGTTGTTGTTAACGCAACCTCATGCTTTGTTTCGATAATAGTTTTTTTTTCGTTGTCGGTGTAGTTTTTAATGCTTTTGTTCGCAACGGGATGACGGGAACACAAGTGAGAATGAAAAATGTTCATCCGTATAATTTCGTTCGCTTCGTTTCGTTGTGATGGAAGGGGCTTACAATGGAGATATTATTCAGGGTTCGTCGCCTGTTTCGTAACGTCTGTCCGTAAAGGTATTTTGCTCTGTTAGTTCGTCCTTTTTTCATAGTATTAGTTATGTTGGATAGTCACACACTTCTTCCTTCTACCTTCGACACCGTACTTACCACGGAGCCATCGCCCGGTTGCGGTAGGTTGTGGATGAGGTTCGACGCCTGCAGATCGGAGCGCTGCGGCGGAACGATGGTGGTGGTGGGTGGCGGGGCCGTTGCAATCGGCACCAGCGTTCCCAGCTGCAAGTAGAACGAACGCGAAAGCATTGTTTATCAATAATACTATCCACAGGAAGCAACCATTTCCGGGCCCGGCATGAGAGTCAATCAATTGCTAGTGGGAGGATCGAGAAGCGGAGGAAAAGGAACGCGGGAAATCGACGGAAATCATATCAAAACAGTTTATTTATTTATGTAAAACATTTGCCAATAGCCGGGCCCGCTGGCGGGTGGAGGGTCACCGATAAGAGGCAGTTTATTAGAGGTTGAAGTGGAGCGGGAAACGCCAGGCTAGGGGCTAAAGCTGTCGTGACTAATATGCTTTTCGTGTTATTTACATCACCGGGCATGAATTATGCAATGCAACGGGGGCGTAGCGCCAGCGTGACATAATTGGCGTGTTGTTTGCGGCCAATGTGTAAAGTTTCATTCCAATGTCTCTGTTATCACACAATCGAGCTTTATGTGTGTCAATATTAGAGTGAGCATTAGGATGGGGAGGCTGCACCACCTGCAGGGCCGTCGAATGGAGGCTTATTTGCTCACTTACGCCAGTGCGATCAATGCTTTCTGGCTATGTGACAGTATGCGTTTAAATAATACGAAAGGATAACAAACTTTGTTTAATTAATCATAAATAAATATTGATAAATTGTAATATGTAAATGATAAGCAAGTTTCACGTTGCAGATGACAATAAAATACTTTTTATAGGATACTATGGTTTGTGTCTAGGCTAAAATAATGATCCCAAGTGGAATTATTTAACTTATTAATCTTATTTCAAAAAATTTGATTGGGACAGCAATGTATGACTTTCTACTCCATTGGTCGTGTATTTAAATCTTGTTACTATCTAACTACCACTATAACAGAGTGAATCTAATTCAAAAATGGCAGTTAGCGACTCACGATGGTTAATAAACCAATTAAGACGCAGAAGAAGAACTAGTTCAAACTAAGAGGTTGAAATGATATATGAGTACACATCGAAACGTTACTCAATTCTATTTTGAATAACCTTGATACAAATTTATAGCTACTATGATAATTGTTCTTTTTATCTCTCCCAAGACACAAACCCATCAAGACCACATTTGCATTTATACCTGCTTTAATACTACCAGCAACTGAAATAATCAAAGTAATTGAACGAAGAACACGACACAGTCAGCCTCTTTCGCTATCGTGTATTCCACGCTACAGAATCCATTCGGCTTTTTCATGACCCACATTGTCGACCTTCACCTAGGCTGTAGCAGTGCAGTGCTATAAAGTCTTCATTAAAGTCCTGCTTACGGAGCTAAGAGCCCAGACGTCACAGACATGTTTTCCGCGTCCGTACGTTTGCATGCTGCACAAAACTAAGCCAACATGAGAGAAGCAGAGAGAGAGAGAGAGAGATGGAAAGGAGCCGTTTTGTGAAATTGGCCTCCGCGGGCGAAGCATTTAATAAGATTCCCCGACCTGGCTCCCAGCGGCATTAACACCATCACAAAAGCAACTTCTATGCTGCGACAAGGGCACTACTGCACGCTACAACGGGCTCGTGTACTTGCTCCCGATCCGACGCGCTTTCGCTCATTACACCGTTTGTGCTGGCGTCGCAGAAGAAAAGAAACCGAGCTCGGTCGATGCACTTTCACTTCCTGGTGCCTCCAACACGATGGATATACGCTGTGTTTTGTGCGAGAACATTCTACGCGCTGTCGTTTCCGTCGGGTGGTAATGAGCGCTTTTTTGTCCGCATTAAATAAGGTGCCCAGTGCATCCGGAATGTGGAGGCACGACCGGAGCTGGTGGATGTGATTTTAAAGATTATGAAAATATTACCTCTACGGTTTCCCGCTCACATTTGCGTTCGCCGCTGCGGAGCGCGAGCAAACGTTTCTTTGGAAACTTTTAAATATGAAACCCGCCCTTTTTGACTCTATTGCACGTTTTTAATGCTATTTCTGTCGCGCTTTTGTTTCCACGCCCGTGCGGTGCGGTTGGGTGAGCTTTTTCCAACCATTTCCAACCCCATCGGTTACGTTACAAGCGATTTTCCCTTTTGTTTTACTTTCTGCAGCAGCAGCAGCAGCAAGGATTCCCGTGGCGAACGATTTTTCCGCTCGCATGCATCATCATTTGCATTGTAACGGTGCGATCCGGTGCGATCTATTCGCGGGCGCTCACAAATTGGTGGTTTATAGCGTTGTTTCTGGAAGAAAAATTCGACGAAAAATGTTGCGCCGTGCCGGAAGCGCATCCCGTTCGTTTGATGCTCGCTTTGTGCACAACCCACGCGGTGGCGGTTCGGTTGCGAAATATAATACACACGCCGTACACTCTTCCTTGCGGGAGCGCTGCATCGGTTGCGATGCCCCGCGTAGCAGTAGCGTGATCTTTCATCCGCGTGCACTATTAATCTTGTCCCGGGCGCTCGGTTCTCCGGTGCTGCTCGCCTCTGCTCAATGTGTTGGAACACGCCGGCGGAGACTATTAATTAGTGTCCTGTGGGTTGCCGGCAGTGTACGGTGTGTGCAGGCGCGGATTTGGACGGGTCGTGCGAACAAATGTGACTTTCATACCGCACCCGGAAGCCTCGCATTACCGTTGCTGTGCTCCGGTTTAGCGTGGGAATCTAATAGCGTAATGATCTGCGCTCGTGTGATTATAAAGGCCCGCCGCCGGTTGTGCTAGGCTTGAAATATGTGCGGGATTAATCTGAGAAACTGAAGTCTCATTAGAAGGATGCGAGTGCATAAAACGTACGCGGATGGTTTGATGTGAGGCCTGTGAGAGATGGATCAAAAGCACCAATCGTGTGTGCCAACGTGAGGTTTTATGGCATCGTCAGTGTCCCATCAAACGATCAGAATAGTATGGCCATGTTGGCTATCTGTTGAAATAACTTCTACGGTATTAAAACACTAATTTAAGGTGTATTTGGCTAGAGTGTACAGCAGGCCACCTCGTTTTCAATTATCTCTATATTTGTTTCATGTATCATTCTATAAGTTTCATTGCTTTCTGGTTGTCTTTTCTATGAATTTCCAAAATTTGAAACCTTTTTCGTGTCAAAATCAAACCAAAACGATAAATTGCTGTAGAAAGCTGTAGAAAAACTAAAACATGCGTTACTTAAGCTACACGGCACCAGATGGCGCCACTCAATCTAGGTTGCAGAGAAAGGGTTTCCCTATGGCTACTATGCTTTTTTGCGGGAAGGTGTTTATTAGCCATGTTTTATACTGTCTCTTTTTGGTCGAGATGAAGTATGACGGGTCGACTAGCTGTGGTGAAAGTTGTATAACTACCATGAGCCACTTGAGAAAGAAAAAGAACAAAACAACACGAAAATACAATAAAAGATAATTATCTACAATTTTTATAGCAAAACAATCCTCAAACGAATACTTGCTTCGTTTCGAACGTATTACAGACATTCCAAAATTAAAGCTGTCGAGCGATTGTAAGTGCGATAATGTTGCACTCTCATGGTTAATACGAGTGCAACATAATCGCACACTCAACAGCGAAGCTCGCTTTTCCACTCATTTCCAAATTCTCAACCAACCCCTGCTGTTTTGGTTGCGGTTTTGGTTCGATTTTTTTTTCTCTTTTGGCTGTTATTCTCCTCCATCTTTTGTGCGATATCAATGTGTTCAGGGCATTGTAATTGAATTACGCGTTATAGGCACATCAAACCGGTCCGACTTCCCAGCCGGAAGTGCACACAACAGCGTTTGTGACTGGCGTGTATGATTTTTTTAAATGTTCAATGCTTTGTCAGACACGTCCCCATTTATCCAGCCGTTGCCAGCCGTGCCGGGCGTAATGAAGTGCGCCCAGCCACGCGATGGGATAAGGTGGGAGAAAATTGTTCCCTTGCACCGAACAGTGTACTTTAGGCTTCCGGTTACGCACAGGAGGGGATGAAAATCGAAAAAAACAACAACCGAAATGAAAACGACAAGTGTTCTGGCCGTTTCCGGCGGCAGGAGTCCCCTTCGGTCGCCTGGGTGACGGAAATAAAAGCGAATTTAATTATGTTTCACATTCCAGGTAGTGCAGTGTATCTCGCCACAGTGGTGATAATGAAATGACGAGCGGCGCTTGCAGTTTGGAGCCGATTTTTTGTTTGTTTGTACCAGAACGTAAAGTATCTGGTTTCTCTTTCTCGATTGAAACATGTTTAGGTGCGGACGTACACACTATGTGCTACAATGTTTTAACACACATATCGCGTGTCACGCACTCACGGTATCGTTTGTGGTGATAGCATCGGAACAAGAGCGATTAAAATGGGATGGATATTGCACCAATTGGACCCCAGAATGATCCAGTGTCAAATAGACACGATGGATCCCATTATGCAGGCTTGTATTGTGTTGCGATGAAGTGTGTCGTCTCCATTTCACACCCCATTTTAGTTTGTTGCTCGTTCGAATGGCATTTCAATAAAGCAGAAATATAAAAAATAGAAATAATTTAAACGTTATAATTCGCTTATTCGTGGAATTAGTAAAACTATTTCGTTAAATTATTTCAAAATTTATAGCAATGTTATAAAGAAAGATAACTATTAGATAAGATAACTATAAGATAACTATAACATTGCTATAAATTTTGCAATAATTCAACGAAATAGTTTTACTAATTCCACGAATAAGCGAATTTTAACATTGAAATTATTTAAATTTATTATTGAAAAGCTTTCAAACTGAGTAGTATTTGAATGCTGTACAGGTGAATACTTTAATCACTTTGCCTCGGTTTCCGCTAGATGGCGCTGCAAAAACTTTTATGGTAAGCTATCAGCTAAGTGTTTGCTATAAACACATTTCTTTTCTTATTGCAAAAGACGGAACTACCATCGTAGCTTGCAAAAAAAAAATGCAAAAGAATCCCATAATTACGGTAATGATCTTGTCGTACACTAAAACCTAATTATTATTCCAAACGTCGCCTAAATGTAAATCAATTCGCGATGAACATCACCGCTATTTGTCCAGGGGAGTCGCACTCAACCCCGGAGAAGACAACACCATTATCAGCGTACGGGCAGTCAATTTACGTAACTGGTTGCCCTTTGCCCTCGATTTCCGGCGGCTGGCCGTCCAAGGACGGCCGGCGAATAATCAGTGTAATTTGTACCACATAACACTCACGTGTCGTGCCCGATCAACGTGTCCGGGTGGGGCAAAAAAAAAAACACGGAATTTTTGCGGGTGTACACAGACACAGACGACGGATGGGTCATTAGGATGGGTATGGGCTCGTAAGACAGCGCATTACAGCCCCAGCGTCGACCGGTCCGGTGTCGTCGTCGTCGGTGCGGTGACAGACGCGACAGGACAATTGATTTCGGTTCGTTCGGACGGGGTAAGGCTGGACAGGGAGGACATCGGGGTACGGAAAAGGCCACGGGGCTAGAGTGCAATTAACGCCCATTGCATACTTTTAGGCGCAAAGTTATCAAAGACACAAACCTGTCTAAATCGTATTATTTAGATTCAATATAGAGACCGACGTATTACTTGTAATACATTTTAAAACCATTAGCAGATAGAAAAAGAACTTGGGAACATCTTTTTTTGTACATATTTAGTAAAATTGAGTAAACTCAGTGCAATGTTTGACTTCAGGATTCCTTCCTAAACGATTTGCTTTGCTATCACAAAACCTTCAATTTAATAATGGAAGGCTCCAGCTAAAGCGTCCTCGAACACAACCATCTACATCTTCTCAGTGCCCTCCTTCGGGGTGGTTGTGCACCGTCACGATGTCGAACGTCGTCCTTCCGCCGTCGCTTGCCAACTCGCCGGCTCTGAATGACCCCAACACACCCGCACAGAAAAGTGCAGGACGAGTGCAAACAGTGGGATTAGCATGCCGGGAGCATAAAGCGATGAACGTAGTGCACGCGGCACCGAGGGCGGCCTCGGTCACGTCATTTAGCTTTGTCGTACCTTTACACGGTACGCCCTTGCCTTTGCCGATGCTAATCGCAAATGGAGTGCATGTAACGCTCGCTCGCTCGCTGCTCGCTGCGTCAATCGTGCCCTGGATCATCTCGCAGCCCCATAGCTCAAACGCGAATCGACGACAAAGATGATGATGGTGATGACGGCAGCTCATCAGCTCTATTTGCGTACGCGACACACACACAGAGAGAGATGCATTTCGTTTTTTTTTTCGTTTTCTTTGTGCCATCCCGCCCATGCGAGATTGATTATTTCGCTTAGAAATGCATCATGGTGGGGGTGAGAAAAAAAAGAGATGCACCCGGTTACTTATGCTGAGTGAATAACGCCCATTGCATACTTTTAGGCGCAAAGTTATCTAAGACACAAACCTGTGCTACTCAAATGATATTACTAGGTGTACAATCTCTTTGAGAAATCTAATGGTATTATTTCGACACCGTATTGTATTGCATTTTAAAACCATTTAAAACTAGAAAAGGATTTTAGAACAACTTTTGTTGTATATATTTAGTAAAACTGAGTAAACTCAGTACAATGTTTGGCTTCCTAAACGATTTGCTTCGCTATCACAAAACCTTCAATTTAATAATGGAAGGTTCCAGCTAAAGCGTCCTCAAACACAACCATCTACATCTTCTCATCGCCCTCCTTCGTGGTTGATGTGCACCGTCACGATGTCGAACGTCGTCCTTCCGCCGTCGCTTGCCAACTCGCTGGCTCTGAATGACCCCAACACACCCGTACAGAAAAGTGCAGGACGAGTGCAAACAGCGGGATTAGCATGCCGGGAGCATAAAGCGATGAACGTAGTGCACGCGGCACCGAGGGCGGCCTCGGTCACGTCATGTAGCTATGTCGTACCTTTACACGGTACGCCCTTGCCTTTGCCGATGCTAATCGCAAATGGAGTGCATGTAACGCTCGCTCGCTCGCTGCTCGCTGCGTCAATCGTGCCCTGGATCATCTCGCAGCCCCATAGCTCAAACGCGAATCGACGACAAAGATGATGATGGTGATGACGGCAGCTCATCAGCTCTATTTGCGTACGCGACACACACACAGAGAGAGATGCATTTCGTTTTTTTTTTCGTTTTCTTTGTGCCATCCCGCCCATGCGAGATTGATTATTTCGCTTAGAAATGCATCATGGTGGGGGTGAGAAAAAAAAGAGATGCACCCGGTTACTTCCTAAACGATTTGCTTCGCTATCACAAAACCTTCAATTTAATAATGGAAGGTTCCAGCTAAAGCGTCCTCAAACACAACCATCTACATCTTCTCATCGCCCTCCTTCGTGGTTGATGTGCACCGTCACGATGTCGAACGTCGTCCTTCCGCCGTCGCTTGCCAACTCGCTGGCTCTGAATGACCCCAACACACCCGTACAGAAAAGTGCAGGACGAGTGCAAACAGCGGGATTAGCATGCCGGGAGCATAAAGCGATGAACGTAGTGCACGCGGCACCGAGGGCGGCCTCGGTCACGTCATGTAGCTATGTCGTACCTTTACACGGTACGCCCTTGCCTTTGCCGATGCTAATCGCAAATGGAGTGCATGTAACGCTCGCTCGCTCGCTGCTCGCTGCGCCAATCGTGCCCTGAATCATCTCGCAGCTCAAACGCGAATCGACGACGAAGATGATGATGGTGATGACGGCAGCTCATCAGCTCTATTTGCGTACGCGACACACACACACACAGAGATGCATTTCGTTTTTTTTCGTTTTCTTTGTGCCACCCCGCCCATGCGAGATTGATTATTTCGCTTAGAAATGCATCATGGTGGGGGTGAGAAAAAAAAGAGATGCACCCGGTTACTTATCTTCCAGCCGATTTGACATGACGATGCTTATTGACCAAAGCGAACGGAGTAGGCGAGTCGTTCTCTCGTGGGCATACATAATTGATACCTCCACCTCCACTGGCATACGGCGACGAGTGTGGGTTCCGAGATTTGTGCCAACGACCGAGCGAACGGACGAACGGACGAGCTCCTAGCGAAGATCGAGATGAGATCTTCGCGTCGCGCGGATCATAACACTCTGTCACTCACTGACTCTCTCCTCGCCTGCGTCACACCACCGGTCGCAGTGTACTGCGTATACGACCCCCCCGGCCACGCTTACCTTCGACATCGTCTCTGCATTCTGGAAGGTAACGGCTCCGGGCACGATGCGACCGTTGGCCCCGTAGCTGTTCGGGATCTCGTCGCTGTCGTGCAGAGGTCGTCCGGCCGGCCCTGGTGGTCCCGGCGGTCCTGGTGGTCCTGATGACGGGTACGGCAACAGCCGGGAGGGAAAAAAAGAAACCCAAAAAGAGAGAAGCGGGAAAAAGAAATGAGCACGAGTTGGGGCGGGTGGTGAGAACAGCGCACGGCACATTAAGGATTGATTACGGTAAGTGCGAAAGATAATTCTTCCAACAAGTAGTGCCTGGTACCTAGTGGCCCGTGGCAGAAACGCAGTGGGAGAGAGAGAGACAGAAAATGAACCAGAAAACGCAAGGACGTCGGTGTGGGAGAGGGAAGCGTACAAAAGTTGTGGCGAATGGGCAACATAAAACCTCGATTCGTAACGTGCGCGTGATGCGATTTTGATGTGGAGGTGGATTGGATTAGTTTCACGCAGCGTTCGCTGGTCTGCAGCACAGCACTTGCTACACGGAGTGCATTCATTATGATTATCAGAAGTTTGCTGCTCGAGCTGAGACGATAGTGTACGATAGTGTCGAGCTGTACGATTGTGAGCGTTGATGATATTTTTTGAAATAATTAAGGCAAATGCACACGCAGACTCACGGGGGCGTGATACACGAAAAATGCATTAATCCTGTATGAACTTTGCACATGTTATTCATGGAATATTGCTTTTAAATTACTCAACGTTTGGATTCAGATAAAAAGATAATCTTCATTTTGATGTGGAGGTGGATTGGATTAGTTTCACGCAGCGTTCGCTGGTCTGCAGCACAGCACTTGCTACACGGAGTGCATTCATTATAATTATCAGAAGTTTGCTGCTCGAGCTGAGACGATAGTGTACCGTAAACGATTGTGAGCGTTGATGATATTTTTTTGAAATAATTAAGGCAAATGCACACGCAAACTCACGGGGGCGTGTTGCAGGAAAAAGGCATTAATCCTGCATGAACTTTGCACATGTTATTCATGGAATATTGCTTTTAAATTACTCAACGTTTGGATTCAGATAAAAAGATAATCTTCATTCGAGCTGAGACGATAGTGTACGATAGTGTCGAGCTGTACGATTGTGAGCGTTGATGATATTTTTTGAAATAATTAAGGCAAATGCACACGCAGACTCACGGGGGCGTGATACACGAAAAATGCATTAATCCTGTATGAACTTTGCACATGTTATTCATGGAATATTGCTTTTAAATTACTCAACGTTTGGATTCAGATAAAAAGATAATCTTCATTTACTGATATTTCCATTATGTCCAATAGAAAACCACTGTTCCAAAAATCTGTATATTCGTTTCGTCGAAAGAATCATATTCAATATTGGAAATAATTCGTACTTCAGTGTTTGATGGCGAATTTATTTTTAAATACAAACCTGTACTTTACTTCCAGGTACTGTATTATAAAGAGCGATCAGATTCAAAGATTCAGCTATTTAGACACTCTATGATAATTTGGTTAGAAAAGAGGCAGCAATTTAGACCAATTTTTGGCAAACATTTGCGTCCATTTGTTTTTTTTTTGTCTATTCGCGCTTTGTAACAAAATCACATGGATGGATTTTGACCATTTTTTGTCAAAATTCCAAAGCAACAGGCTCCAAACAAGTGCCTATTAGCCAACGGTTGCGTGGCCACCAAATTCACTTTTCATCGTGTTCATTGAACTTCATTATGATTATCAGAAGTTTGCTGCTCGAGCTGAGACGATAGTGTACGATAGTGTCGAGCTGTACGATTGTGAGCGTTGATGATATTTTTTGAAATAATTAAGGCAAATGCACACGCAGACTCACGGGGGCGTGATACACGAAAAATGCATTAATCCTGTATGAACTTTGCACATGTTATTCATGGAATATTGCTTTTAAATTACTCAACGTTTGGATTCAGATAAAAAGATAATCTTCATTTACTGATATTTCCATTATGTCCAATAGAAAACCACTGTTCCAAAAATCTGTATATTCGTTTCGTCGGAAGTATCATATCCAATATTGGAAATTATTGATACTTCAGTGTTTGATGGCGAATTCATTTTTAAATACAACTCTATGCTTTACTTCCAGGTACTGTATTATAAAGAGCGATCAGATTCAAAGATTCAGCTATTTAGACACTCTATGATAAATTGGTTAGAAAAGAGGCAGCAATTTAGACCCATTTTGGAAAACATTTGCGTCCATTTGTTTTTTTGTCTATTCGCGCTTTGTAACAAAATCACATGGATGGAGTTTGACCATTTTTTGTCAAAATTCGAAAGCAACAGGCTCCAAACAAGTGCCTATTAGCCAACGGTTGCGTGGCCACCAAATTCACTTTTCATCGTGTTCATTGAACTGTCAAGGCTCACAACATCCGATGCCATATTTTAATGATGGCGAAATGTGACCCGGACGGGAAAACAAAGCGACTTTGTGCGACGTTTCCAGGCCACCAACCGTGGTGACGAATGAAACGGGCAGAAAACAGGATGGAGAATGAAAGCACGAGCGCCATTCATCAATCGTCATCGAAGGAGGTCGGGGGATATGACAGGAAGGCAGGGGAAATCAACTGAAAACAAGGGAGGAGAAGAAGAAGAAGCATTCTGCTTTCGTTGTGTTTCGTTACCGAGCGTGCTGTCCTCGTAGTCCTTGGTAACAAAATCACATGGATGGAGTTTGACCATTTTTTGTCAAAATTCGAAAGCAACAGGCTCCAAACAAGTGCCTATTAGCCAACGGTTGCGTGGCCACCAAATTCACTTTTCATCGTGTTCATTGAACTGTCAAGGTTCACAACATCCGATGCCATATTTTAATGATGGCGAAATGTGACCCGGAAGGAAAAACAAAGCGACTTTGTGCGACGTTTCCAGGCAACCAACCGTGGTGACGAATGAAACGGGCAGAAAACAGGATGGAGAATGAAAGCACGCGCGCCATTCGTCAATCGTCATCGAAGAAGGTCGGGGGAATATGACAGGAAGGCAGGGGAAATCAACCGAAAACAAGGGAGGAGAAGAAGAAGAAGCATTCTGCTTTCGTTGTGTTTCGTTACCGAGCGTGCTGTCCTCGTAGTCCTTGTGGTGTTTGAGCTCTCGCAGGGCCTTCAGCTCGTCCAAACTGGACCGGCCTCCTTTGCGCGAAGAAGGCAGGCAGTACCAACACGGTTTGGTGTGCGTGCGTGCGTGTGTGACCGGGTTTTGTGACGATGAGCGGTTAATTTGTGCGACGTTGTTGGTTAGTTTCCGAGGCGCGCATGTGTGTGTGTCACGTTCTTTTCTCACACCACCTAATCATCCCCCCCAACCGACGCTTGGTCGGCCAAAACGCTAGAGCCGGGAGTTTGAAAGTGAAATTTACGGACGGTGAGACAGCCCGTCATGGCAGGGGTGTACCGGGTATAATTTAATGCTAAATAGAACATGAATTATGCTTTCGCTCGCGCGCTACCAGACCAAAACTCGATGCGCACCTTTTCATTCTGTCAGAGTAGTAGCAAAAAACAAAAAAAAAGCTTCAACCACAACAAAACACGAAACCTCAACCGGTTTCAGCATGCCGGGGACAACCGGGTGTCGGGAGCAAAATGTTGCTAAATTTGTAGTGGACCACCCCGCGTGGATCCGCCTGCTCGCTTTCGTTTCGAAAGGACGAGTAAAACGCAAAGGCAAACAGCGTGGCAGCAGCAGCAGAAGTACGGGCGAAAAGTTGGGTGCACCCCCGAAGAAACGATTCAAATAATCGTCCCTTTCCCCGGCATCGTCTATCGTGCCGCGAAGGGATAATGCATCGGACGGACACGGGGCACTTGCGTGGACGCGCGCGCGCGCGCGGCATTTAGGAGCGCAAAATTTATGACCTAGAAACGCGGCACCGCTCGGAGGGACGGCGATTCGCGATCTCAGGAATGTGGCGCTACGGTTGCGCGAGCACACACAGCGACAAAAAAAAAACGCTCCTCATTCGCACGTTCCCTCCGATGGGAAGAAAAATTATCGCCCACGGGGTCTCGTCCTCGTCCTCGTCCTCGGTTCCATGGGGAAAGGGCGAAAGTTTGCCGGGTCAGTTACACCGGCAGCTTACCCTGGCGGGGCTAGTGTCTTGATTTCTCCTGTACACCATGAAAGCTGCGGTGATTTGTGGGCCGCCAACTCCGTCGTAGTAGGCGACGGTGTTGCGCGAAAGTTTCCGTCACTCTCTGGAGTGCGAGAGAGAGAGAGCGAGATGTCAGTTTTCTTCAAGGGAGCTTCATCATGGCCTACTCAGACAACCGATTGCCCATTTTTCGTGGTTCGTGCTGCGAAGTACGCGACTACACATCCGTTCTACATCGATATGGATAATGTTACGAGAAAACATTACTCCAGCACGCTTACTCGCACACCGCACACTGTGCCGCCGTCCTGTGGAGGATAATGAAGTGAGCGGCGAAATCAGACTCACCACCCATCCATTACCGGAGCTGTCAGAGGTAGGAGCCTTCATGGGTAGCCGCGGAGACAGACAGCGAGCGCGCGCGCGCGCGCGCGCGATAAACTTTCGCTTTAACACTAGAACCGCCGGACTTTCCAACCTTACTAGAACCGCCATATGGGACAATTTTGTCCCAATCGTTATGTATGCTTCTGGACTGTGGCAACTAAGCTAGTTTTTTTTTCAAAAACTTCACTAATTCTAAGGAGGTAAAACAAATATCACAAGTAACACAGGCACATGATAGCGAAAAAATAAGAGTTCGACACACATTTTGTAGTTACTAATGCAATGTAATACGATAGGGCTCGTAAAAGTACGTGTTTTGCCTATGGGACAAAAATGTCCCATATGGCGGTTCTAGGGTGGACATGATTTTTTTAAAGAACCATAACGGGCACACTATTTTTTATGCGCGCATTCGAAAGATCGTCAAAAACAAATAAAAGTCAGAAAATTTCAATAAGTCGTCACGTCCGCGAGCGGAATAACACACCTTTTTCGGGTGCGATGGGACAAAAAAGTCCCATCGGCGGTTCTAGTGTTAAAACTCCCTCCGCGGGAGTTTTAGAAAACGTCATGATTAATTAAGTAGTTCTCCAGCGGTGGCGAGGTTTTTAATGTGTTCGAGTTCGAGCGGTGTATGTGTGGGAGCGTTACTGACAGATAGAATGGTTTATAAATGCACACGATGGAAGCGCTGCAGCGGCAGCGTTGCACAGCTGCAGTGTTCCGAGCGGGCCGGATGCGTTGATGCTACACACTTAAGCTTTTCACTTAACGCTTGACACATTCCCGGCGCTGCTAGGAGTGGGAAATGGGAGCTTTGGCAGGTATTTCCAAGCGTTGCGCGTTCAATTCTTGGATACGCCGTTGTAAATGGACCGTCCAGCAAGTGCTTGCCGGGTGGAAGAATGTTTAGAATTAAATTTCCCGGTAGCAGCAGCAGCAGCGGACTCATTTCAGCCAAGCGAACCTAATGTCCATTTTAGATGTGTGGTTTTCCCTCCTATCGTTGAGATAAGGTCAAGCAGGAAGCGATTAGGTATGCTGTTTTCACAGGCAAACCTCCGGAAATTATTTCTCTGCCCAGAAATGGGGTCGAGTGTTTTGACTTTTGGATTAATTCCGATGTGAATTTCGTATTGAAAATCATCTTAAATAAGCAATTTGGTCCTTCGAGCCGGACGGAGTGAGCAAGCAGGTAAGTTTGTGCTACCAATGGGGAGGTGGGTCATGCATTTTGGAGCATTCCAAGGGATGTCGATTCGAGACGCATACAAGAAGCTAGCTATCGAATGCAGGACAACCGTAAGGGGATTACTTTTCCAAGTAGGTCGTGGCTCATTTTTCGGAAGACAAAGAATCCCAACAGAACTTTGCTAGAGAGTGTATCAGTGTTTTGATACGCTTTATATGCTTTACTAATCGTAGACAAAACGGAAGAAGAGAAGAATTGCCAGGGCCGTTTTCGGGCCTTCGGAACCAAACCAAACTGAAGCTTTAACACAATAAACAATGGTCAAAATATGGGCTCGTAAGTTGTACAAACATGTGCCAATGGAACACTGTATGTCCCAAAGATTGCACTACATCCCACTCCTCACATGAATACTTACTCCACGCATGGTGACACTGTCGCCTTTTTCTCCTTTCGGTCCTTGATCTCCTTTCGGTCCAGGCCGGCCCTGAAGAAAAAAAAACAATCAACGAAGGTGAGAACTAATCGAACGAAGTGTATCGGACGGAAAATGCTACTGAAAGACCGCTTTTAATGAGCAAAATTGAAGGGCTCTTATCGATCGATGGAGTTGGTGCCTGTTGATTTTTTCTCTATCGATTGAACGATAATTATAACGATAAGTGTGAAGGAGCACTTAGCTGATATGCTACGAATTGCATACTTTTAGGCTGTTCAAGACCAATTTGCGCCAAAACGTATGCAATGCGCCCCACACCAACACTTTACTTATGCGTTTTTCTCCATTTGATCGCCACTCGCCCCTCCAAAAAAAACTACTTACCGGCCACGTTTCGCCCATACCGCCGGGCTTGCCGGGTGGTCCGATCGGTCCGGGCGGACCCGTCTTCCCCCGGCGCCCTCGCTGGCCGCGTTCGCCTTTGTCACCTTTGTTTGCCTGCGTTGTGAACAATGAGACCAATGAAGGATGCTTGTATAATATCTTGTGGGAAGAGAAAAAACGAGATCGCACACAGTTTCACGGAATTGTAATCGTCGAATAATTAGCCTTCCTTTCCTAGTGGATGATCCCGTGCATTCCCCCTCCATGTGTGTGTGTGTGTCGGAATTCAATTAAGCATGTTACTCATATCACGACGAGGTTCACGGGCTTCGCACAGCGCACGTTGATGTAATTCTTTGGCGAACTAATATTTTTTCAGACCGTTCCCCGCCCGGTTTACTCGTTGGGTCCGCGAACGCGAACAAAATGTTATGAAATGCCATAAAAGGATCGCGTGTGTGTGTGCGGAAGCAAAAGGAGAAATGTGCATATTGTGAGCTAGGGCGTACAGTTTTTTTTGTTGATCTCGCTCTGTTCCATCCGTGTGTGCGCCTGAATGTATGCATCGCTGCATACACATTGGCACACGCTGAGTGGCAGATCCCAGGCCCGACCCGGAAGGGAACTATGTTAGGAAGCTAATAAAGTACAAACTGCAACTGCGTCCTCCCGCCCGCTTTCTTGAGCCCCCCCCCCCCCCCCCTCCCCGAACTATGTTAGGAAGCTAATAAAGTACAAACTGCAACTGCGTCCTCCCGCCCGCTTTCTTGAGCCCCCCCCCCCCCTTTGCCTCTCCTTCGTTGGTGTGAGTGTGTGTGAGTTTTTTTCCTACTCAGCTTCCCGCTGCGAGCAGCAGGGAAGGGCGATAAAAAACGGACACACTGCTCAAGCGAGAACGGCGCGAACAGAAGTTGCAACATCATTCCTGCAGCGCTAGCGTGCCAGTGTAGCGAGGAGCACGGCATGCGGGATGCTTTTGTTTGAGCGCGGCTACATATCTCCGGCTCGTTCGCTCGTGGCATAGATCTTTTTCCACCGCGCGTCGTCTCGTTTGCATGGTTGGAGTTCCCGCCAGCCAGTTCCGGGCGGACACGATCCTGGTGTGCCGGATGGTGGCTGCAATGCTTCCCGATTTTTTGCTCCCCGAACGACCATCTGCTTCGAATGAAGCCGGAAAGGGAATGTGAACGATGTCACATAAATTGTCCAATAAAGTTTGCTCCGGGGAGCAGAGGGAGACGAGGAGAGAAAAGAACGCCACGGGGAACCTGTAACCTGACCTGACGGTGTGTGTGTGTGTGTGTGCGGTTGTGATTTACCGTGCGCTCGCCCGTCCGCTCGGAACTTACCCGCGAGGAGTTGAACGCCGCATTTTCGTTGATGATGAACTCGGGCCCTTTCTCACCTTTCGGGCCGGACACGCCCCGTTCGCCCTTGTCACCGGGCAGCCCCGGGTGCCCCGGAAGGCCCGTCTCACCGGGCAGCCCGGGGGCACCGTCGTACCCGGGCGGACCGCGGAGGCCCGGCGGTCCGGGTGGGCCCGCCTGGCACTGGCACTGGCTCGTGTCGTGTGTGCCGTTCCTGGTGCCAGCGTCCGAGTGCATTACCATGCCGGGGGGGCCGGGCGGTCCGGGTGGGCCCGATTCGCCCGCGCTGCCCCGCTCACCCTTCGGCCCGGAGGCGCCCGTTTGGCCCGGCAGCCCTGGGATGCCGGGCGTACCGGGTGGTCCTTTCGGTCCCGTCTGTCCGTGCGTGCCTTGGTGGCCCTGGCGGTGGATGAAGAGGTGAGAATTAATCACGACGGTAGTGTGTGTGCGGCAACAACTTATGGAATTGATTAAAACGAAATTAATACGAACATGCCGAGCGAAAGTATTAGCAAATAAATGAGAAATCATATGATAGACTAATTAATAAGTGATTGTTAACGTTATGCTCTAAGAGCGTTTTGAGAGCGTTCTAATACAACTGTTAGTACAAATGTTGTTAATACAGTTAATTGGATTGTTAAACATACTTGGACAGAGTACGAAAGTCTAAAATGATTCCAATAAGACTACTTTCTAAGAACTATTCATTAGGAAAACGAAAATAAAATAATCATAATGTGCTGCATGTACTGCACGTTGCATACTTTTAGGCGCAAATTAGCCGCATCAGCCCAAAAATAAGCAATGCGCTAGATAAGTTCTTTAGTTACGAATTATTGATGGGTTCATTCGTCCATTTGTGACAAAACTTGAACGTACTCCTTGTATGACTAGTTCAAAATTCTTGAGCCTCTTTTTAGAGCAAGAAAAATCTTCTCCGGAAGAAATAAAATATACAAACGTCAACAGGAAACACATCCTAATGAGTATCTCACATTCACAGGCATGTTTCACCGACATTAAAACGCTAAAGTCCCACTACCAAGATAAAGTTCGGTTTCTTAAGCCCGAACCGTGCCCGGGTGAGAAAAGAAAAAAAAAGGGACTGAATGGAGGAGCAGTGGGACAGCATTCTTTTGGGATTTTGTTTTCTTCGCGTGTTTCGCTTGTTGTTTTTTTTTTGGCTACGCTTCCGCTGCTTCAAATCGCATCCGCATCAGCCGAACATTACCGCGCCACATGCTTTACA
>KZ070917.1:235724-249398 GCA_002091845.1 Anopheles cracens | reverse complement strand
ACCCGGGAAAAGGTGATCCCTGAGGTGAAAGCCCTAGCGAATAGATGACCCAACAAAAAGGTGCGCCTATGCGTTGAAGTTTTGGAGAAGTTGTTTCGCATGCCCCCTTAAACGGTTCTTACAGCGCCGTTTGCCGATCGTGCGCGAGACCTCTGCCTTCTCGGAAGGGAAATCGCTTCACGGCTAATCCGCCTCCACGAGCCAGCCACGGGAACGGGCTGTGCTGCTTCGTGGCTGCTCCAAAAAGCTGCGAAAATCAAAACGTCTTAAACGTTTTTTTTTCTACGTAAAACACTCATCGCATAAGCTGGGCTGGGTTAAGCTTAGCCGTTCTTTCGAGGCGGCAAAGCCGAAGGACGTACTCAAAGACGAAAAACAGGAAAAAAAAACAACAACAGAACGAATCGCCGCCTTTCCTGTAAACGTGTCGCAACATGCGAAACATGAAAACGCAAAAACATTAACGCTCCAATAAATTTAAATAGCTTCGGTGCTGTGTGCACGAGCCAGGCGGAACATTTTGGCAGCCTTTTGTTGTGGGTTCTTCTGTGCTGGTGGGGGAACACGGTGGGAAAGCTCTTGACTGGTGGCTGGTCAGAAGGATTTTTTGGAGAAAGGCGAGCTTAACGCGAACTGGATTGGTTATGCGAATTTTCGTAATTTTCTGAGCGATTTGAATCTTGATCACTGTTGAAGAGTTTCATGGAGCTCTAAAGATTTATGATCTCATATGAATCGAAGATTCCTGAACCAGCTCAAATGAATCTTGAAGGTTCATTCGAAGCTATACAACCGCTTCAACGATTCAAGATTCTGCAGAAATATATCTTTAAAGATTCATACGGATCTTTGGTGATTCATGAATCTTAAAACATGGACGTTGGCAACTCTGAATCATTGAAGATTTAGATGGAACCTTGAAGCTTCGTCATTTTTGATAGGCTCATATACATCTTCGATGACTCATGAAGAACAGGTGCATCTTTGAGTATTCATACGACTCTTTGGAGATTGCCTTTTCTCTAGACGTGATGGATGAAGATGAAATGAACTTTCAAAGATTCATGAGGCTCCAAAGGTTCGTAAAAATCTTTGGTAATTCATAAATCTCAGCCCTTGAGATTCAGAACCATTCATTGTGAACAGGCGACTTGAAGATATGATTCATTCTTAAAAATATGGAACATTGGGAACATAAAGTAATAATATTCTTATTTGTAATGTAACTAGTACAATTAAATTGTGAAAACGTTTGAATCCCACTGTTCTTTATCGCAATTGTAGTGTCCACTTTTTCTCTCTTGCTCTCGTTCCTCTTCATTGGTATGCAGTTTTTGTATGTCCCGTGGGACTAACCAGAGCTTTTGTGCCTTAAATCGCCATGTTGTCGTATTTTTTTTTGTTCCCAGAAAGTTGCTCCAGAAAGTAGGCGACGGCAACAAAAAGCACCCGGAATGAGCGAGAAATTATTGGCTCCGGGAATGGTGCGCCAGGAATGGAAGCGAAAAGAAAGGGAAAAACGCAAGCAATAGAATGTAAAAGGACAGATCGAGCATATTCCCGGACAACCCGGACCGTGGTGGTGTCCGAGCGCGTTTATTTTTTCCCGATACGACAGCAAAAGCGTCCTGTGTGTTCTTGCAGCCCAAACGTTCTAAATCCAATGGATTATGGGCTTAAAGGAGTGTCTTGTGCGATGGCCGCCAAGCACAGGCAGAAATTAAGAAAGTGTCTCCGTGGCGTGGCGTCTTGGAACGAGAATAGAAGAAAGTTGAAAGCGGGGCGAAAAAAAACGCCACGAAACAAATTAAAATCCTAGCGTCCGACGAGTGTTTAGGTGGATAATACAGGCTCTGGTCGACTCTCTGGTCGAATGGTCGAAAACGACGCCCGAAGTAGCCGACGTCACAGCGGAGCGGCCCAAAGAATTGACAATTAAAAATCCCGTTCGGGTTTTGTTTTTTCCGTTGCCTTTGGTTCCACCCGCCCGCGGGACGTTGGAAATTGAAAATATCTTCATCTTCATGCCGCTGTTACGGAATCCGTTCGAAGAATTCCACCGTCGCATCGAAAACCGGCGGAGTGGTGGTGTCCCGGTGCGAAGCGAAAAGATGCTATGATCGTTCGTCCGTCCATTTTTAATCTTGCTTCTTGACTGCTGCCACAATAACCGGAACGCTAGAGTTGGATGGGGGAGCTAGAGCCTCACCTCACCGAGAGGGACGTTCAAATATTTGTTGAAGAATAATTAAAAGTTCGTCAGGAGAGGCTGACACAACGGCCGGCGACCGTGAAGCGGAACGAACGTTCTCTCTCTCTCCCTCGCAGGATACGATACTCAATCGTAATGGTTCGCGGATGAGCCTCGGATGAATCGGTTTTTCGTCTCAGACGTTGGCTGTGTCAACGATGCGAAACTAACGACTTTGGAAAGACGATCTCTTATCCGGCCACGTTCCCGGGGAGTTGGAACTTGAGTTTACGGGCAGCAGCAGTAATAACGACTTGCACGTTACTCGGGTACTGGTGGAATATTATTTCCGGTTGATTGGGGGCTACTTCTTGCCAAATGCCCGCAAAGCCTGAAAGGAAATCTGTACTAATAGGAAGCGCAAGACTTGCGGGAGACCAACGGTGCAACGTGATCACCGTCGGGACGGCGACCCCTAGACCGCAACAACCCTTTTCCGGGGAAAATGTGTCCCGCGAGAGGATCTGCGGTTGTCCGCAATACTGTCCCCCTGGTCGGGGTCGTGGGCGGGTCGTCCCAACAACTTGTCAACACTTATGCTAACGTCTTTACCGGCCTGGTCGGGTCGGGGGATGCACCTTCTCATCGTCGCCCACGTCGTCAGTGTGTTGAAATAAGTTAATTAAACCCGCGCCACCCGCATGGGACCGTACTATAAAGTTGTTAATTTAATTTCTTCCCATTTCGAGCAGAGCTTTTCGAGCGAGAGAGAGAGAGGGAGAGAGTGTCTGCTAGACAAGATGCTGTGGTTGCTGTGTTTGCTGCAGCGCAACCCCCGCTGGGAAATGCCGTGAGGAAACCGTGGAAACATTTTTCTTGCGGCTCTACTCTCGGCGTAGTGTGTGCTTCGTTTCAAGGGATTACTTCTACACACACACACATCTCTCTCCCACCGGAAGCAACTAAAGTAAGCATGCAAACGGCGGAAAACACAGCTTACTTAATGTATATGAAAAGCGTTTCCGCACTACTTCGTCCACAGCTGTGTTGGCGGTGGAGACTCCCTCTGGCTCACGGAAGCAGCTGCACATGTGTGGTGTCACCCGCTTTTCTCAAGCTCACCGTTCGCCGTCCGGTGGTGACCGGAAGAAGACACTCTCCTGGCGTCGAGAGAGATGTCATATTTTTCGCCGTGTACTTCGCGCGTATCCTTCGTAATCTCGGTTAAATTGGATGCCGTTTGGAAGGAACGCAGCAGCGAGCTACATTTGAAACAGCGTCTGCGGTTGTCGTACTTCGAACGGAAGGCTACAGCTTTTTAGTAGTGTACCCGGGAACCGCAGTACTTCAGAGCGGGTAACATATTTTCAACGCGCACACATTATAACCCTCTTCCGTACGTTATGAGCGATAATACACAGGAACTACCTGCAGTTCGAACAGTAATCTACTCAGAATGCAAGCTGTAAGCCGATTTGTGAGCGCTTCCAGGCACTGGTGAGAGGATTTCCTTCAGTTCAAACCCACTATGCCAAGCCCCTGGCTCCATCCATTATCGGTGCTTTAAGACGACCGGAAACGAAACACTAAAATGGCTCGGATCGGAACCCGTCCCCCGTCCTGGAATGCGATATGCTCCTGTCACGACGTTAAGGTTCGTTGACAAGCTTTTAGCTGTAATGTTTGCCATCATCAAAACAGGAGGGTGGAAGCAAGTTGAATACCACCGCTGCCGGCTACTTGTGGCAGATCCTATTTGCCGCCTATTATCGACCGTTGGAAGACGCGCGCGACTCGCGTGCCGAGGATTAGACAACATCCTCAAACGTCAGTGGCAACTGAGTGCCACTTCTGGTCTGGTGGAAGTAGTAGTTGACACTAGCGTGCGGACCGGGAGGTTAGGAATGTAATGAAATTCGGCCCCGAAAGTGGCTCCATCGCCGTTTTCTCCATTGTGGATGTGCGTGTCCTTTGGATCAAGCTGATAGTCATCTCGAAAGAGACACAACACCGGGCAGAAGGGGTAGGAGCCATTTTTGCAATCAAAATCCACAACCTCAAATGTCAAACGATCTCCCTCCTCCACACACACACACACTTGGTGGCACCTCCATAGCAACCGTCGTATTGGTTTACGTCACGGTAGCGCCGAGAGTGCCTGTCAACGTGTCACAGTAGGCTTCGCCCTCGTACGGTGCGCGGTGGTGATTTCTGTCAGTTTTCAGTGTGTTCTTGGACGTGTTTGGGTGTGTGTGTGTGTGTGGTATTTCGGGTTGTCGGTAGAGGTAAAGATGCGGCTCATCCGTGGTGGAGGTTGGAGAACACACAAGTCTCGGCTCCGTCCGTACGCATATTTGATACGTCCGATAGGTCGGCTTCCTGTTCCGGCACGGTGTGTCTCACACTCGGGGGAGCACTTTCGGTGCTCATCCCATTCTGTGGAGCGTGTTCCACCCGTGTGTTTGGGCGTTAAAGGTAAGAAATTTAATTCACGGTGCCCGCACACTTTTCATGCCTATCTACGCACATTTGCGAGACCGCCCCATCGCAGCACACAAACAGAAGCTGACAATGGTACGTCGCAGCGTGAAAGTGACTCCATTTCGGAGGCCGCGTTCGTTTATCATCGTTCGTTTGTCGGGCGTAGGTAAAGCGGCGTGCTGGAAAAAGCGCAACGTTGGACGATTTCCGCGAAGAGCCCGCTCTTTGGCCGGATGGCGGAAGAGTACCGGAAGTAGTGCCGACGGGTTCGTTTACGTTACGACCGTGGTTGGTGTTGTGTGCCCGTGTATGCTGCGTGCCGCACACTATATACCACCGTGAGCAGCTAGCGAACGCGTCGTCCTGTATGTGTCTGTGTGTGTGTTCGTGGGGTAAGGTATAAATTTTATTGCTCAAGTCGTAAATCGAGCATTGCGTGTACTGGCACCGTTCCGGGTGTGTGTGTGTGTGTGTGTTCCTTGGGCGGGAGAACATGCACGTAAGCTTCTCGGCTTCCTCGGCGTGCATGCGACACGGCCCTCGCGCTGTATTCCGAGGGAATGAAAGGAAGGATGCGCGGTGCGAATGATGGTAATTTTTGAGTTTTTGCCGAACAGCGCACACGGGAGGAAATTGGATCCCTTAAATGGCGCGCGCCCGCGCCCGCACTGTCTAAAGCTTCTTTACGCCGCCACGGCCTTATAGTTAGGTCGTGTAGTGTTCGATGCGCACGGGAGCAGGGCGCGTGCTACATGCGGCAAAGCCATTCCCGGCTCGTGTACTTTGTTGAAACGAGCGGGCGAGGCTTTGTATGGGATGGAGGGCGATTTTTTCCCATTACACTAGAGGGCGCCACCGCACACTAAGAGAAGATCGTTCGAAATAGTGGAGGAGTAAGGTGTTCATGGAGTGAAATATTATAAATTTTACAGAAAATTTGCCTTTTTTGATATTTTTGAATTGTTTGGTTTAATTGAAATGTTCAGATCTCTTTTAAGGGTTTCATTTTTAAACGAAATTTTACAAAAAAATCTTTTAAAATGTAACGAAATTTCGAACGAAAATTGAGCTGGAAAACATAGGTAAAATTTTGAGATTTGAGAATTTTTAAAATTTTGTCTCAATATGAGACACAGAGTTATGTCATATTTTTTATCCATTCACAAAAACTCTACGAAGCAATCTACAGATGAGCGTGAAATAATGGGTAAATATGTGCAAATTTGATTTTTTCCACAATATTTTTCATCACAAAATTGTAAAATTAAACCTCTCATTTTATGGTATGCACAATTCCAAACTCTTAAGGTCAAATTTTAGTCTTTTCGTTTACTGTTTTGTTCGGGATGGAAAATCATAGCAATTTTTTTTATTTAGCTGCTCAAAAAGTTACACTTTTTGTCTTCAAATCTTCGTAAAATTTTCCGAAAATTTCAAAATATCCTTAACACTAAAAAAATGATTTCTATTAAAACTTCCACTGTCCACACTACCTTTCTGAGTGAGCTGATGTAGCACGTAGAAGACAGTTTTGAACTTCACTCCCTGCCATCGAACAATGCAGATACAGGCAGCGAGTTGTGCTCCGTAATTCTGCGAAAGAGGCTAACGTTAAAAACGTTCCGAAAATCGACGAGAAATTCTCTCCAAACATTCAGGCACACACCGAAGACCCGAAGGACCAGTAGCAGACAAACGTCGTGCTACGCTTTTAAAGTAACGACGCAGCGAGAAATCACGGGACTGCCGGATTAATTACACCTTTACGTAACATTTTACGAGGTTTGTGGGGTAGAGCAGATGTTCGGTTCGGCCTCGGATATCCCGTCCGGTGGAGTAGTTTGTGGTATCCCGGGCTCCATCGTCGTACTTTCATCACCGGAGCACACCGGATGAAGGTAACGGTGAGTGGTGGCTTTTCGGGACTCGCCCTGATGAGTTAAGTGGATAGCTTTTTGCATACCCGGCGCTACCGCTCCGTGTGACCTGTGACTTTATCGGCACGGCGCTGATCGCTCGTGTGCGGTCAGTCACGCACCCACCACCCAAGCACGAACGGAAGCGCCTCCAGAAGCGGTGTTGGTGTTGCGTGTTGCAACCTAACAAGGGGGTAGTGTTCAAGAGTACTGGACGATCTTTCCTGCCGATAGATCCTGACATGAGGTGGAGAGTGTTTTTTTCTCTCTCTGGAGTGAACCAGCAGTAATTGGAGATAATCCGTTGCGTTTCTTGTTTTTTGCTACGCTCCCCTCATGTTTATGGTTTACATTTTCATTTTGGGTTTAATTTTGGAGTGTTCCGTGTGCGAGTACGTTGGAATGAAGCTTAATTTGGAGGACTTTACGTGTTGAGTACTGAACCCAACCCAAAAGCCAGGTGCTCGTTATCGGTCAACGACGTAAAAATCACGGATTTTTGAAAACTCCAGGAAAGGAGACCTTCATCCTGGTCAAATATTAAACAATATCACAATCTTTTATTGCCCTTCAAAGTCCCCGTTGTACGAGAGGCACAATAATAAGAGCGTACTTGAAGGCAAACGCGAAAAAGGCATCTGTTTTTAATTTGCGTCAAGCGAATTGTCCTTGCCGTGCTTAAATGTTGCAGAACGTTAAAGGAGACGGTCGCTTGATTGAATTGAGCCCCGGGAAGGGAAGGCAAACAAGCGCGAACCATGGTCACGGCAGGAAGCGAATGGTCATTTCCACTGTGGCAATTACTTGCCCCCACCAACACTTTCGTGCGCTGCATGACCGCGCATCATTCCTTCGAAGGAGAGGTCAAAACACGTAAAGGAAAGACGCACCGAAGACCGATGAGGGTGCGATAAACAGAGCCCTCTTGGTTGGTGTTGGCTGACCCTCGCGCGTGTCCCTTGCATTCAAATTATCACCGAAATTCCTTTCCAATCTCGCCCGAAACCCAAACAGCCGAAGGAAGCCAATTTTCCTAACCCACCCGGCTGCGCCAGTTGGTGTAAATCGCCACGCGAAGCGAACAAACAAAAAAAAAAAACGGATCGAATCGCATTCGCCACGAGAACGGCCGTCATGGCGTCAGGGCCGTAAACAGGTGCTTAACGTGAGGGTGGGCACCGCCGTTGTTTGGCTTCCATGTTTGGGTGTGTGTGTCTTTCTTTCTTCTTCTCACATTTTTGGAATGTGTAACCGTTAGGGTCAAGGTTGAAGGTTTGGCATATTTTACGTGTCGCTGGGTTACTTTCTTGCCGTGTTTTTTTTTGTGCTGTTGTTGTTGCCTGGCTATGTTGCATATTTTACCACGTGCCAGCACCGGCGGAAAAGGTGATCAAGTGGGGTAAGCCCACCTCGTCAGAACGAGAACCAGCGAGAGTGAGAGGGAGAAAGAGAGAGAGCGAGGGAGCGGTCTGATTTTATTAATTTTTCGTCCTTATTTACGTTCCTGATGTGGGGAAACCCGGGTGGGTTTCCCGGGGCCTCCTTCAAGGACGGGGGTTTGGTTTTATTTCGGGTGCCCAGCCATGCTATGCTAACGCCACACATTTTTCGCCAACACTCCTTCATCATCACGCTGCTGCCTGGCTGCCTCTTCCTTGCACACGATGACCGATTGGGGCTCGCCGTCGGCATAAGGATCCTCAGCCAACAGCAAAAACGAGGTCCAATACGCATATACAAAAAAAAGCACGCGTTACGGACGAGGGTCTCTCGCACCATTTCTCGGGGCTCGCCACCCGGGCCGCTGTCCTAAACAAATTTAATTAACTTCGCCCATCGACGCAGGGCCAACAATCAAACACAGCGCCCCGTGTGCCTCAAATGCCCGTAACCGCTGGCCATTTGAGCGCTTTTTGACGTACCCGGAGACCCACGTCCAGGGAGTCGGTGATGATGGTCAAAATCAACCCGCTATGGCGTCGAAGTAAAACAAACTGGCCTCAAATACATACACACGCACCCAACACATCGCGCGAACAGTTGAGGGCACACAATGGGCGCTTGGACGTGGGGGTATTAATAAGGAAACCCCCGATACTAGTGTGTCCGACTAAATGACAAAAGGAAAGAAAAAAACGCTTCGGACGAGCGTTCTCCTGCACGCACAGGATTGGCGTGGGAAATAAAACGCCACAAAGGAAACAATCTCGAAGCACATCGTTCGGGCGCGACGATGAGGAACTGACCGAGGTTCCGTTTGTGCGCTTCAGGCCGGAATCAGCCCGGAAAGAGGGCAGATAATTTGTCCGAGTGTGCGTTCCTGCGGTCGAGGGGAAACTTAACTTATTTTGAGCAAGTAGGCCTCGAGCAGGAAATGTTTGTTGGTTCGGAAGAAAGGACGATAAAGTGTATGTTTGAGCGGAGAAAATAAATCTTTGGAAGAAAGTTTCAAATTGAAGCCTTTTGGCTATGCGAAAGGAATATTCCCAAACGGCTCAACGATTATTAGAACAAAAATTTGCATACTTTCGAGCTGATTTAGCAATTTTGCACCAAACAGTGTGCAGGCTACAGGTCATCAGTGTTTATAACTTATTGGTTTATAAAAAAAGTGGCCTTTAATATCCTGATAAGTAATTTGGTGCATAATGGGCATAGTTGATGTCGAAAATACACTTAGCTTGCCATTAAAAAATGCAAACTGCAGGATCATTTAATTCGCTTTCTGACCAACATTTAAAGATATTTTTTCATCATATCAATTCGGTTTTGATACGATCCCATAAGGAATGTCGAATACTGGGTGATAATATCAATGCTTAATGGATTTACATTATATTTTCCAAGTAACAATTAATATTTTCCGTGGGCAGTTAAATCTTCAAAAGCCCTTAGGGACGTTTTTATTAATGAAACTGATTAATGAGGCTTTAATGAAGCGTCTGTCTTTCTTCAGTGTTATTTTGCTGCATCATCCCGAAAGTATGCAATCATCACGTTCAGTGTCAACAAAGCTCTACAGTTGCGTAATGAAAAATGCATCGGATTGCATACTTTTCGGCGGAATTCACACATTCCACACCCGAAAGGTATGCACTGCTCACAAACAAACCTCTGGATTAATTATTTAATGGAGTTTTTTTCCATTTCCGTTTAATAATGGCGCTTCGTAGTAATTGCGAAAAATGAGAATATAAAAATATATACCTGCTCAAAAGCGTGCGATCGGAGGTTAATTTGAATGAAATTAATTAACGTTTCACCCATTCGACCGCTGAAAGTAATTGTTTAGATTGAAAGCGATTTTTATTCAATTTCCCGTGAATGAACGAAAAAACAAACGCTCATAATAGCACCGGACCGTTGACATCCGCACACAGCCACCATCGGCTATCGGTATCATAAATCATTCCTACCATGATTGCTATATGGTTGTTTTTTTTCTTCCTTTCATCCGTTTTATTTCTCACACCGTTTCCTTAACTTCCCTCGCGCTTTAAAAGCGCACACCCTGGTCGCACCCAGTAATGGCCGCGTCTGCGTTCAATAATTAATTGAAAACCGGGCAGCAACGGCGGGAGCGGCAGGCGGCCGGGCAGCCAATTGAATGATAACTAAATCGATCGAGTTAATAAACAAACCCGACACAGACAGCGCGGGCCCGGGAATTAAGTTCCCGAGCACTTCGGGCGGCCGAATGGCGTGCATTTAATTCGCCTGTTTGATAACTGTTAGCCATTAAGCTGGCGTTGCGTTTAAGCCTGGCTGCGTGTTCGGTTGCTTTATCGCGTGTGCGTTTGCCAATGGCACGCCCTGCTTGATGGCACGTTTAAGCCTCTCGGTCCGTGGCCGCAGCGGGTGTGGGATACGGTGTGAACACAGTTTTATCGACCATGTCAATAATTGTATCGACTCTGCGTGTGTTTGCGTGTGGAGAGGATTTGCTGTAAGCGGTGATCGTTTGTGCAGATATTGGTTTTAATCAGTTGCAATAGGATCGACCAAAGGCGATTGTTTATTCTATGTTTGATTGCGTTCGGTGTCACTGTGAATCTGTTCCTGGGGGGAAAATAAGCTATAATTATGCATGACAAATGAATAATATAAAAATTCGATACATGGGCTTAGCAAGAAATGGGTAAAGCATGAATGATGCAGGCAAAATCAATTCTTCGAAACGGAAGAGCAGCTCCGGACCTTTTGTTGTCTGTAAGTATGCGTTCTCGGAAATGAATTCATCCAATCGAAAATTGCTCGGCATCATTTCGACAACACAGCACTCAATCGAGCTAATGGATGCGAATGAAAACAGGCTTTGTACGACTGCCAGAAATCTGTGCATGGATGAAATTTAGAACCAAATTTGGAAATGGCATTTTTGATGGTCTCATTCTGGGAGTTTTTCTTCCCTGCCCGGGATAATGGCGCCCGGGATGGTTCGAGAGAGTTAGTGTGAATGCGGAGCAGCAGCCGAATGTTGTATGTTAGGCGGCAATGCACCGACGGTTACATGCATTTACTTACATCGTCTATCATCGAGGAACTGATGTAATAATCATCATCTGCCGATCCGAACTCGTCGTCAAGCTTTGTGTGGAAAAATAACAGCAGTTTCGTACATCGGGACAAACAAACAAGAGAAGATAATAAGAACGGAAAAGAAAAGAAACAAAAAGGAAAAAAAGAAACAAAAAAAGAAATATTAACAAACGAAAAGTAAATTAAAATAAACACGAGCTAAAACAGTAAACAGTAACATCCCATCGTGGTCCCTATTAAGGAACGCATCAAGCAGTATGCAAACAGTTCGCCTAATCCTTGAACAATGCCATAACAATGGCGCCGGTAGCAGGCTGAAAATGATCCGACATAACAATGGGCGGGAAAGAAAACTAAATCTTCACTCCGGAGACGCCATCGCAATTACTTGATGCAGAGATATTCGGATTACCAGCGGCCCGGGCTCCGGGTATTCATGTTCACTTATGTCACTTCATGCGACTTCCCCCATACACGCTCTTCTAATCGATATGATTGGATTGGAAAATTGCAAGTGCAGCCTGCCCGAGTCGGCTCGAAGGAAGAGCTTAAGCTGCGACGGCTTACAGGCGGCTTATGCCATCGTTTCGAATTAATTGCACCACTTCGATTGTGCGTACTTAGTAGCAGGCTTTGGAAAGCTGGCTGGCTTGTGCCTGTGTGTGTGTGTGTAGGAAGGATGTGGCATGGTCCGGTAGAGCGCTCTCCTACCATGTAGGCATGTGACGCTGATTTTAAAAGGTGTTCCTGATACGTTTGCATCCGAAAGGTTGTTACAAATTCAAAAGAATAGCAAATCCCAGCTACACACACCAGAGCAAAGGTCGGAAAAGCAAGGGTGTGTTCTCTTCCAGGAATTGTTCCAGACGCACCGCTCTCCTCTTCACGTTATGAAAGATTTGTTTTTTTTTTCGTTTGCTTCACCCGTGTATGCCATTTCAGACTTGCAGATGAGCAATCGATTCCAGAAGCTGGGAGGGCCTTCGATTTGATCGACTGAAAAGGTCAGGTCACAGTAGGGGGCCAGGACAGGAGAGAGACGAGTGGCGCTCCCCGGGGTTGGATTACCTTCATCGGAGTAAATTCCGAAGAAACACACGTTCGGGACGCTTCCGGAAACGTTCGTCTCGGCTTGTGGAAGTAGTACGGTTGGATAAACGTGGTGCACGTACGTGAAGTGGTGCCCATATATTACAGCGTTGATATTAAGACGAAGGGAAGGATAGTTCCCACATGCACACACACACACGTACACGAACCAGAGTAATAGTGGTCAAGCTATGGGGCCAATTTTGGCTCTCATCGATACGCTCGATAGACGGACGGACGGCCTGCTCGTTTGCACGGTCCCGGGCAGGAAATGAGGTGCAAAAGGCACACTGGGCTCGACCGAAATCGACGATATCCGATACCCGGAACGCAACGCAAGCAGGTTAATGGGTTCTAGGTCATTGGAAAGAACTTTATCACACTTGCCGGAGATGAAATATGCTTGCCGTAGGAGCGGATGTGCGGATTGAAATGGCGAGCGTAAGGTTTATGGCTGATGTTCTTTCACGGAAGTGCTCCATCTTCGTAGTACAACCCGTTTGGAACGGGAAAACGACACTTGCGTTTGGGAAAAGAATAATCTCTACTAAAGGGAAGTAGTTAGATGTGGTTCAGGAAGCACTGGAGAAACTTAATACTTTAAATAGTATGTATACGCCATCGCAAGCCTCAATAAAACATTTCCGTTGAGGATTGCATACTTTTAGGCGTCAATTAAATAAATCGTCTGCAAATTATATGGTTTGCCTTACGTATACCACGTTATTATTCCAGCAATATTAAACTTACCCGACCGGGAGTAATAAAAGCCACCGCCACAGTAAACATTGCATACCTTTAGGCGTACATTTGATACATCCGCCCACAACGTATGCAATATTCGTTTCGTTTTATTTTATTTATATTATTAACTGTTGCTAAATGGAAAACATTGATCCTGTGTTACCTTTTTGTGGAATCAATCAACCCCCGTTGTATGTAAGCTATAAAATCATTCCGAGGCAGAACATTCGTATGATTGCATTCTTGAAAACGATGAATCATTTTTGTGAATTTAATATTTTAATATTTAAAGTATCCATTTCGTTGGAAACCTTACGCTGATACATGCATATACGCGTCACACTCACAAACCGAATTGATTCATTTTATACGTGGAAACACCATCGCAAATACGCGTTCGATGCGAACGAACGAAACATTCAACTCACCCATGCAGTGACGGAGGGGGATGATGAAAAATTTCACCTTTTTAACGGTATCGAGTTTCCCCCGTTCGCATTTCTAGTGGGCAAAAGCCGTGGGAAAAGTTCGGACCAAAATCACTGCCACTGCCGACGAACCCGAGATGCGAAATGCATGCGCCAGGCCAACGCAAATGTTGGCAAAATTCATTTCCAACAACATTTCCGATTCATCACCCGAGTGGGGGGTGGGTGGGCTTGTTGGGGGCTGAAAGAGGAAAAGGAAAACGAAATTTGCCGAAAGAGATTTGCT
>KZ070917.1:154603-191835 GCA_002091845.1 Anopheles cracens | reverse complement strand
GGGCGCGCCTTCCACCGCGTGACAGATGGTTGATTCGATTTTCGTGTGGCCCCCACTGGCGGGGAAAGGGAGAGAGCGAGAGAGAGCGAGAGAGAGCGAGAGAGAGCGAGAGATACACACAGAAAAGAAAAACAATCACCCCTAGCAACGTCAATGACATCGAGTTTGCATGGCAATTTAATGGGTGTGTGGAGGGATGCGCGCCTTCACACTCTGTGTTTTGTTGCGTGCGACATTTAACGAACGTTAAACGAAGCGTTGTTTCGCCTCGAAGGTGATGATGATAAGCGCAAAATAGAAACAACAAGAAACGCTGCACGCTAGTAGCGCGCGCTCGCGCGTTAGTAATGGCCCGAGGAGGAGATTAATCTTTTCTCGCCCAAACATAATATTACTTTCTCGCCCGGATGGATACACCCACCCACGGGCGGGCCTGGTTTATCAACGGTTATCAATTTCGAGACGGGAGCGATACATCCAACCGAGCGGGAGTCCAGACCACCGGTAAGCGATACGGACTTCCCTTTGGCGCTGGAAAGAAAAGCGACTACGGCACCTGGTAGCAACAGGACGATGCCGACACGGTCGTCAAGGTTTTCTTCTGCTCGCTGCGATGAGGTGGAAACTTTCCACCCCACTGGCAACTTTGCAAATCGCAAACACAGTTGGGGGGGGGTCGCTCAGACTTTAACCGAAACTGGTGTGTCTTTGTGGGGACGCTCCACTTTCCGTGGGCGTTTGCTTTGCTGCTGTCACTGGGTCGGAATAAAGGGTCCACAAACATTTGCCAGAAGATAATTATATCTGCCTGTATGTATGAATGTGTGTATATATGAATGTACTTCCTGGACGGTCCCAAAGGAGCGCAACTGATTAAAGCTGAGTGAAAAAGCAAACATCAAAGCAAACCCTGGAGCGAGCGGCAATCTGAGCGAGAATCATCAGCCGTTTGTTTACGGGGCCGGATTGAGTGCTTGATAAAAAAAAGATAAGTAGATTTCTTCTCCGCTCTCCGGAGAGAACGGTTTGCAGAAGGACAAAGAAGCAATTCTCAGCTATCCTGGGGACGACTGTTGTCTTACAGCGAGAAACCGTTTAGTGCTTGTTTCTCTGGCCGAGTTGTTCAAGTAATGGAGCACCGCTTGTAAACGGTTCCACTATAACGTCAAGTGGAGCTCACCAAACTGTTGCTTTGATCATTGTGCCCGTGACCTTTTCTCTCTCTCTCTCTTTCTCGATAAGTACACGAAAATAGATGCCAGCCGGTCATTAACGTTTGACCCGCCCGGGCGCGGAAGCGGGCTCGCGCAATTGAAAGGTTATTGCAAAACAAAAGCTATTCTTAATGCGCCATTGCGCGGCCCTTTTTAGCGAGAAAACACTCGCGCGCCTTTGTTAAAAATGATAATATTGTTGCGTTCCGTGAAGGCAAGCACACTTCGACAAACAGCCTCCCGGCGGAAAATGGCGGACTTCGTAAAACAATCGCGTGGGATTGCGCCGACCATGCTATTGTTGCCAACAAGCCGTGCTTTTTTTACTGCTGTTGTTGTTGTTGTTGGGTTAGCTCCTTAGTAAAGGACGGACACCACGAGGCCCACCCACGGCAGACGATCCCCGGAAGGACGCCCTCCTTCGCACTGATGAAGTGGCCTCTCGAAAAACGACAATAACTTTCACAGCGCGAAGTGAGTTTATCGGTTTATTTCGCCCTCCTCCGGTTCCTGTGCTGGTCGTGGTGATGACGACGACGGCAACAATACTGGGCAGTGTGGGACAAGATTAAGGTTCTGCCAATACTTGTTGTCTGGTGGCTGCTGCTTTCATGTCGATTGGCGGAACAATTGGCCCGGCCGATCTGGGTGGTGCGTGTTGACGCAAGTCTTTTGTCATTGACCATCGCGTAGGAATGGGGAGGAAGACTCCCCGAACCAATCGTTTAGCCAGGATAATGGAAAACGTAAATGAAATGCTGCGGGAAGTGTGCCAGGAACAAGCGTTTGCTGTCTTTGAGCGATTGCTGTCAATTTCACAGAGCAGCTGAGTTGGTGGTGTGTGTGATGAACTGCGATCAAAATTTGATGACCAAAATAAATTGAGCCTTCCCGTGGAAAAGCTAGCTAGGAATTTGTTTTTGTTCTAGATAAAGAGCGATAACGGGAGATAGAGGGACAGCGTGTGCTGGGGGATGCGTTAGTATTTGTTTTGCCCCAATCTAAACGATGGACACATTTTGCTTCGGGTCGGTGTGGATTTTAGAATTTATTTTACGGATATATTTTCGCCTACTTCCTAGTGCGATATGGAGCGATGTTAGGACGCTTGCGCTTAAATAACGCGTAAATAACAAAATACCATAGCTAAACCATAAAGAATAGACTAAAGAATATATAAAAAATAAAACTTCAAATCTCTTCAAATTGATAAGCCTGTTGTACAGAATATTAATAAGAAAGTACCTAATAAAGATTCATAAAGGCATATATGTAAAGTGTTGATTTTCTAAGGATTATTTTATTCACGTTTTCCGCACAGATCGACCGCTTCGTTGGCTTCTCTTCTTTCGACTCCATCCTTTCTCTAAAATGTCACGTATCCTCTTATCATTCTCCTCTCACTCTCTCAATAACACAAGCTCTCTGATCGTCTTTAACCTGCGCACGATGTCTCCTTCTCTCGTCCTCCCTTTCTAACATCGTAAGCGATGTTTGCATATATAAAGAGATTTGTGTAAATTCAGCCGAAATCAGCCGGAAAGTATGCAGTACGTACGGCAAAATGATATTTTTTCATCAAATAACAAATGATGGATTATTAGCTATTTCTCTTCAAGTCTTCATCAAAACAAAATAAACATTTTCACTAGCTGGCGCCTTAAAGTATGCAATATGTGCATTTGCTTACTCAACTAGCACACTTTATTTATGACTGCTCGAACAAATCGTTCACAATAGATTCATAGAGCATTTGTCATGAGAATTGCATACATTTGGGCTGATTGGACAGATAAACTTTAAAAAGTATGCAGCGTGCACAAAACTAATGCCTTATTAGTGTATTATTTGCTATTTTAGCACATATTTTCCGCTGGCTGTTAATGTAATGTGTTGAGAACATGTAAAGGATCAAATTAAACGATTAAACGTAACAACTATTCATTCAACATTAGTGCCTATTATTGAAACAACACGGGGACAGCTGTTGAAGAGATTTTAGCAAGCACTCCATCCTCTCAAACCAATCAGTGTAAAAACTGATCCATATGCTAACCGCTATCGTAATCCCCACTTATGCCTGAAAATTACGCTAGCAAACAGATTGGCTGCCGAATGCGTTCCTTTCAACGGAAATTACTACAAAAAATGTGATTTCCGTGATGAAGAAAACATCTAAATCGTCCCACCGCGCGCACACTCACACACCCGCAAGGGAGTTAAGGAGGGTGGACAAAACCAACGTTTTGCTTTAACGTCCTCCTGCCTCCCTCCCACACCTGAACATGGTCTCCACATTATCGCAAAACCCCGTCGCTCGGTCTGTCTGTCCGTCCCCGGCCGCTCGGCGAAAACCTTTCTGCTCGTTTGCGGTGCTGGCGGTGGCAGTCAATATTTGAGGAGATGACATTATGCTTTCCTGGGACCGCAGCGCTCGACACGGATGCAGAGGTTTGTTCCAGCTTCCGGGCCCCGAAGGTCCCGCACGGCCCTCCGTGATCCGTGGAGGTTATCTGGGCGCCTATCGCTCGCCGCCACGTATGGTAAATGGCACGGTGGCGTCGCGCTCGCCGAGTAGCGTGCTCAAAACGTGCACAAAGTAGGTTGAGCCGGTATTAAGGATGGTTTTATGCCTCGCCTTAGGCTTGTACACAAGCTTCTTGAAGCGGCCCGGGAGCGGCCAAAAGGTAAGGCAAATCGAACCCATGTGGTTCGATAAAAACGTGCGCCCAAGTAAATCAATTTCCGGCGAAAAGTTTTAGGTCGACGAGGACGGCTTTTGGGGCGTTTTTTGTTGTTGTTGTTGGGGACCTTTAAAACCGTTCCCGAAAGGAATTTCGCCGAACTAATGTGTGTCAGAAGGTTAAAAGCTTATTTTCTTTTCAAAATTTGAAATCGATTGAAAGTCAATTACGCGAAATAAGCAATAGAATGAAGTCTTTTGTAGCAGAATTGGCTTTAAATGAATACATAAAATATGTTTCTTGAAATAAATGTTATACGAATTGCATACATCGCGGCGCAATACGATCCAATTTCGCCTAAATGTATGCAAAGCTTAAAACAAGCCTTTATCTTTCTGAACTGTAGTAATACAAATCTGGAAGTGCTAAAAACAATCGTTTAAGTACAAGAAACAGATATTCCTCTGCTGTTCAAACGGTGGAAAACGTTCCAGGAGTGTTCGCTTCATCGCACTTGAATGCGCTAGAAAGCGTTCCCCGTGAACTGAATCCTTCCAGCGATTGCATAGCTGCCGAACAATCGCTTCGGGTCTAAAGCTAGCGTAACAGGAGCAAACCGGCACGTCCTTTCCGCTCACTCGGTAGGGTTTTTTTTGCACATCGTTTTGTGTTGCTTTGCGCAACAACTCACACACACAAAAAAAAACATCCTTCACCGATGTGTCCGTTCGAGACAATCAATTTTAGATTCTCTGCACCACCGGAGCATCCCACCAGCCTTCCGAAACCACAGCCGTCTCTAATGGCGGTTGGTTAGCTGCGGGTTGCTGCGCCACCCGGTCCAAACCGGAGGTGGTTTAAAGAAAAGCCCGCATCGCCGGCGATGTGAAGAGTGAAATTCGTGAACTGACCCAAGGTCACTGTCCCTTTTTGGGTGACGCAGAACGACTCGGCCCGGTCGGAAACTGTCGGTGGTCGGGGAAGTTTGCTCGCTGGCGATGGCTATATGTCACTCGAAAGAGACACCCCAGAGGCATTTGGCAATCACACGCACGCACGCAGCAAGAATTCGCAGAACACCAGCGAGAGCGTGTCTCCTCTTTCGTTCTCTCGACAGCGGTTTTTGCTGCTACCGGGAATGCTTCCAGTGTTTTCCGTCCCAGCTTCTGCTTCGCGAGCGGAGCCATTGGAAAATCGGAACGGACAAACTTTTACCCACTCGCACCCGCAGACTGATGACCCGCTTTCCACTTTGAATCATTTTTAAAGTTTAATAGTGGGCACAGGGGGAGGCGTTGGCACGCGCGAGCGCTCACGGCGGGTCGTTTATGTACATCTGCAGGCAGATTTTTCGAACGCAAACGACATCCGTTTCGTGCGCGGTTTTCGTTATGCGAGCAGTAAGAAGATTGTGGTTTAAAGGGTTTAAAGCGAGGGGCGTAGAAACGATTCCCCGAAGGGATGGTTGTTTCGCGAAAGTTGGGAGAAGAGTTTTCTTTGTTAGTTGTTATCATTATATTTAATGCGAAAAGATTTTCCGAATGGGGAAACGCACGTCGGGCATTGCATGAATTTGAATGAGTTTTTCGCAATCAGTCGTTTATTCCATAAAAAAGTGTACACGGTCTGAAGCTGCCTCTGAGCAGCCGAGAAAACCAAACCAATTGAATGGAAAGCTTCACTTTCATGGTTATTACTGGGTCGAAATACGTTTTTTTTACATTTGAATGAAAATTTGGAATAAAGATTCTAATTATTACATAATCTTGCACAAAAAAACGTAGGTTTATACTTAAAAGACATGACATGACTTATTACCTTGCGAAAAATCATAGTTCAACTAACAAATGAAGCGTTTATGAAGCATAAAGCGATGATGGAATGCTGATTGCATACTTTTAGGCTTATATATGCATTATCCGCCCGAAAGTAGGCAATCATTTGAGTAGTTGTTTTATAAAGCGTTTTCGAAGAATATTCACTTCATCCTATCCCCGAACTTCATATTGCATACTTTAAGGCGTTTCGGTTACTACTCAGGTAATGAAGTGGAGTTGTTTTTACAAAGAATTTAAATGGTGATAGCTAGACGATACAATGAGAACTATAATTGACTTAAGAAGCCATTATCATTCATGCTCTACCCACTCTCTAACTATTTCTAGCTTAAAGACCACTTTGAATACTTCCCAAAAATCGTTAAAAAAAACACCTCACGTTCTTCAAGCAGCTCTTAATTTCTCCTAACACCAAAACCATCCAGACACAACGCCAGATCACGCACCAAAGCACGTACATTAAAGAATTCCTGTCCGATCGGTGGTGGACTTCTGTTTCGCGCGAAAATAAGAGCAAACCACTTTCTATAGATCCGCAGCAATATGTGTGTGGACGGGGGTGCGTGTTCTTTATGTGTGCTTTCATTTAGCTAAAAGCGCTTCATCCGCGCCGGGCGAACAATTCACGGAATGCAGTGTGCGCGCGCGTTTGGCGAATCGCACGCTTTGGTGGTCAGTTTGCCGCCAGTAGCCAACACAAAAACCGCCTCAATCGCTTTCGATAACTTCCGGCCCGGCCGGATAAGTCATCGAGCTGGGAAGGGAAGCTGAGTTCGGGTTCGGGAGGAGAAAGGTTTCATTGTAGTTGTTGGTGTTGCTCGGTGGAGCAATGAATCAATTTCCGAATGGGTGGCCCACGCACGGCAGACGGACACACTGGACGCGGGACAATGAGTGCGTGAGCGTATTGTTCAACCGTCTGTTTCGGAGTCGAAGCCCTTCTGTGGGAGAAGCACTGCCGGCGGCGAGAGGTGAAAATCGGTCAGCGTGTTATGAAGAATTCAACAGCAATTGCCATTTTCACTCGCCGGACAGAGAGTGTGTTGTGTGTTTTTGTCTGCCGGGAAAGAACCGCCACCGGAAGGGAGCAACGGATGTGGAGCGGGGTAGGATTGAGAGGGGAAATTAATCGATATTTTGTCGAGTTTTTGAGATTCCTAATCGACAAATTGAACAACGTTTCGTGTGCCGGTGCCGGAGCTACCCGTTCGCTCATCTCGTGATGGGTTGTTCCAGGCGGACGTAGACGACAGTCGTTGGAAAACATTGATACTCTTCAATCTGGGAGACACCCGGTCGACATGCGTTTGACGTTGAAGTGTGAGTTTGTCGTTAAAAGCATGTTTTACTGTGGTAAACAGTGTTACTCAAGAAGAGTTGCAGTTTAGAATTTGATCAATAATCTTCTTTACAAGAAATTTTTATTGTCCTAAATTCTACCTTTGAATATTCTATATATTGTGGATGTAGAATAAATGCGATGTTTCTATATATTCGTCATTGATCTAATAATTAAACTCTTAACAAAGTATTTGCCATCAAATTTGTCCTACCGATTGCATACTTCGCTTTGAAACTTATTCGACCGTTTGCGCCTAAAAGTATGCAATCCGACAAATGCTAATATTCGTTAGTGTGAATAAAAGCTAAACAATAAATGAAATAAACTTTACAGAAAATGCAATAAATCGAGTAGAACACTGTAAAGCACAAACGACACAGAAGGCAAGCAAAGATAAGCTGATAAGAGCAGCAATCATGAACACATAACAAGACGATAGTTTCATCGCAATAGCAACTCGCTTTCCACAGGGGAGGGATTTCAAATGAAAATCAGCGTCTCCTGTTGCCCGCAAATTCCTGTCCGATTCTCGGTGGCCCTGAGAAGTGCTTCCTGCGAGTGCCGTCCCGGATGGAGGCTCGCTCGTATTCAATCGCAGCAAACTCGCGTGAAACGGAGCCAGCCACGACGGACGGCTCAAGTTTCTTCATGCGCCAGCGGCACGGCAAAGGGTGATTTTGCGGGCAACGTGAATCCCTAATCAAAAGAAGCTTCGCTGGCCCAGCGTTGCGCCCGCGTCCACTGTCTTGGAGCAGTAGCCGCACCGAGCGTTGGAAATTTCTTTGATATTAGAATCTCTTCAATTACAGCGCCCGCTGGTCCGCCGCTGCGCCGCTTTCATCTTTCGGGAGGCGATCTCCCCTTGGGTTTGACCAGCACCAGAAGAAGCAAAGGCACGGTAAATCGTTCCAGAGCATGATGCCCGTGTTGCGATGGGTGTTGATGGTGATTTTTGTGTTTGAATTAAAGATAAAAGGATAATTTCGTTATGGAATATAAATGAAATTATATCATCCCGGGAACGACGATCGCCATCTACCCGGATCCCGGACGTTGCATTACCTTTCCGGGACCTTTTCTTCCCGGCGGATACGTACCATCCCACTCAGCAGCAAGGAAAGGGTTAATTAGGGATGATTAGTCCCTTCTTATCGTCGGCCGGCTCGGGCCGGCTGGATCTCGTAAATTACGCCTGATGGAGATTTATTGAATTTTGATAGATTTAGACCGAAGCCAGATGGTGCGAACGAGACAGGGTGGAGCGTTTCAAACACTTCAACACCAAATTTGAGCTGGTTTTTTGCTCATCAAACAGCAGGTGTCTATAAGCTAACAAGCTCCTGGAGCGCACAAAAGAAGAGACACAATAATCCCGTCTAGTTTTAAGCCACCGAGACTCCGCAATTGGGGGACTCGTAATGCGCTGAGTGTGGAATTCCGCCGAAAGCGTTCCAGCTTTCCCCCCGGTCAAACGGTGCTAAAAGCATGTGGCCGCGGAGAGATGAAAATTATTTTTCCATGGAAATTTTCTCCGCCGTGTCTTCATCGGTAAGCCTCGACGAATGACGAATAATAGTATTCTTCCGGCGCACTTTTGGAATATTGAGTATGGTCGCAATTTCGCGCGCCCAGCGACCTGGAAACCGGCGTTTGATATCCAGTGCGGTCGCCCTCGTGTAATGGCTGTGACTTTGATTGTGGACGAATTGTCCTGGGACTTTTATGGGATTGGCGTGGGACGCTCCGGTGGGAATGTGATACCAGACCGCAAGGGGCATGACGAAGCTGTAATGAAAGCTGATAGCCTGTTGGATCGTACAGGGAAAGTCTGAGATGGCGCCTGATGGCCTTGGGAACACAAATTCGTGGAAAGACCACAGAGAGGTCTTAAGAGGATTTTTTCCAAAAATTTTGTAAGCGCCTTATATGAGGAGATGGCTAGAGTATCTACCAACTTAGAATCCAAAGCGTTCTCTTGTTTTATTCCAGATTCTTCATTTATTTTGGAGTCTTCAAACAATATGTCTCTAAGAAGACTTTCACGTGTACGTTATTTTCAACCTTTGCTTAAAAAAGCTATATCTGGAGTTGTGTTCTCTCCATTAAAGACTCTCTTTTAGTCTTCAAGCGGAAGCGGACTTTAATCATCCAGCTGCGGACGTATCCTGACCCAGCACAAAATCACTACAACGGATCCCGAAACACCAACTAACTGGAACGGTCCAGCCTCTCCCCTCCAAGGTTACTCT
This sequence comes from Anopheles cracens, assembly GCA_002091845.1. NCBI lineage: Eukaryota > Metazoa > Arthropoda > Insecta > Diptera > Culicidae > Anopheles > Anopheles cracens. Next base: position 182,508 of record KZ070917.1, on the reverse strand, counting down.
CCCACGTCCAAGAACCTACCCCAGGTTGCAGATGGACCCAAAAGACTATAGGTCACACAAACACACTTCAAACGAACTTTAATTAAATCCCGGGGCAAACTCCTGTTCGCCCAAACCCACCCGGTGGGTGCGCGCACGCTTGCTTTAATTTCGACGACACGCTTCGTGTGCCTGTTGTGGGAGAGATCCGCAGGACGCCGTCCTGCGCTCCGATGTCCCGCGAATGCTGTGGCTTGCGGCTTACCTGTACCCGTGCGGCGACCCGTTCGTTGTAACGCATCGGCACGAACCAGCCCTTGGTCGAGCCGGTCACGAGCACGATACCGAGCAGGAAGAAGCAGACAAAGGCCGCGATGACGGCCTTCGCCCGTCCCGACACCACCATCGCCATATCTTGGGACGTTTAACGCTGCTACGCTCCGGTAATCCGGTTTTTCCACCGGAACAATGGTTGCTTTGATTGGCGCCGTCCCGGGTGCCGTCCCCGTCGTAGTTGATTTAAAATGCCTGCTGCTGCTGGACGCTGTCACCGTCGTCGGGACGGGTCGTGACCACACTTCGGCGGGCGCGGCGCTGTCGCGTTGTTTGCGCTGTAATTAAACGCTCCATCGACCGGGTCGGGGTCACATCACTGCGGCCAACGCGGCTTTTGATATGCGACTCACACACGGCGGGACACTTGTGCGGAACACTTGGTGATATGGACAGGATATGTGGACTTTGGTACACTTGACTTTGATATGTCGACACTCTCACTCACACAACTCCACACTCGATGACGTTTTGCGGCACTAACAGCACAACTCCAACTCCAACACGCCTTCGCATGCGATAACTGACGTCGCCTCCAATTGGAGACGCACCTTAAAACACCTCTTCCAAACACTCGTCGTCGACTTCCGGCGAGGACACGCGCACCGTTTCGTGCACTGCAGCAGTTAGCGGCCGATTTGTGCGCTCGAGCCGCAAAAATAACACCCGAGATTTAGTTCGGGCTTGTTTGCGCTGGGTCTGTCGGTTCACGACACCTCAAACAGGGGCCGCAGGCGTAAACGTAACTGCAATTGTATCGCCCCGGTGTAAACAATCGTCACTCGATTCATGCCCGGTGGCAATAAAGTTTAACTGGCTGCTTAGCGGCTCCGGCAGCGCCAAAGCAGCCAAAGCCCGCGAAGTTACTGCTCGTGGTGGAGATAATTAATGGCACGCACACACATCTACACAGAGGGCGCTGCGGGTATAAATAATTCCGGCTTCCTTCCTTCCGGGGAGGGAGCTTTTTCTTTTTCTTTTTTTGGAATTCAGGCGAAAAATAGCGAACTAGGATTTTCTAAGCCGTCGGGAAGCTTCTCACCCAGGTGTAGGTAACGAAAATCGCTCACTTTGTCGCGTGTGTGTCCTCGTTGTCGGCCGAGAACTTCGAGAGGGTCTTGAGGGTAGGTCCACATTCCCTCCCACATTTCGGCATACTTGATGTATGTGCCATTTTATCGGAACGAATTTTCCCCTTCATTAGCTACTCCGGCCTGGGGTTTTTCGCTATCTTTTTCCTTCCACTTTGAGCCGGCGGTTGAGGTAAAACTGCAAGGACATTCTGCACCGGCCACCGGGAGTGGTGGAGCCCGTGGAGAGCAAGAGTGAAGCGAAATAAAATGATTTATGATTTATGAGCGAGACCGACCCGGTAAGCCGGTGTCGGTCGGTCCCCCGCATCGTTATGGAGCACCGTATAAGCAGCAGCAGCAGCAGCAGGAAAGCGGTCGGATAAATCATCGTTCGTGTATTCCGAATCCGTCTTACCTTTTTCGTATTTATTTTTCGCCGCCGTACCCGACGCTCGCTTGCACGTGAGATCCACCGCAGCAAACCGCGCACGGGATGTCGCAAAAGCCACCGGCCCGAACCCACGCGCCACGCGTATTCGTGGCTGGAATTTGGATTATTCATTAGCTCTCTGACGGCAGGACGACGGGATGGGGCCGGCACTAAGTGAGAGCAATTTAGTAGCCAATTTGTAGCGGTCCTTCCAGCCGTCTGCGATGATTAACTCCGGGATAAGGCAGTCGGAACAGGGATGAAGCAGCACGGTGTGTGTGTCTGATCGATGAACAATGGCTAGATTGATGGCTCTCGGCAAAGGACTCTAGGAGCTGTCTGGATTTTATGGATTTTAAAATGATCCTGTACCTGATCGTTGCTGTGCCTGGCCCGGGAGTGATAGTTTATTTAAATTTCACTTGCAACCCTGCCCAGAAAGCCATCTCAAAAACGTTCCCTCTCCCATTTCGTCATAAGAATCGTTATAAAAGCAAGATTCGGCATGACAGTTAAATTAATGTAAATGTGGGCATAAAACTCAACTGCCATTACTTCGGAATAAAATTCGTGCTACGGCATGCGGTCGTTCGCACGCTCGTTCCGCCGTTGCCCATAAACCGCCGGCCCTCTCCGGCCGTCTCCTGGACGCTCTAATGTCGCAAACGAAGAAACAGCATCGTGTCAAACGCGGGAGGCTACTCACCACCACCGTGTGAAGTGAAGTCATTGCCACAAATCAACGAATGGCAAATCTTATTCAAAATAGCAACAGATAAAATCCCCACGCACGTCGCGACGCGACAACAACACCCAACAAAAAAACTTGGTCCTTCGAACCGGATCGATTTATTCGCCGATAGCTGCGTGCCAAATGGGCTCGCCGCGTGCTTGGCTCGCACACTTTTCACGCCGTTACGCCCGCTATCGGAAAAAGCCCATCATCGGAATGCCATTAACCTAACAGTTTACCTTTTTCCCGGGCGCGTTCACCCACCATTAGAAGGAAACAGCCCGCCATTAGGGCGGAACCGACGGCAGCGGGTCGAGATCTATCCGTTTGCTTCCGTTGGGTTTCACACAGTCACCCTCATAGTGTGTGCATGCTTTGCTGCAGCCGTTCCGTTTGCGTGCTGCTTTAAACGATGACGTCACCAGGGTTCAGGCAAACCGTGCGCCCGTTGCAGGCTATCGAACGTCACCCGGTGGTGCCCGTCAAAACAAGCTCCAGCGAACGGAACGCTCTCACGCACACATCACCACTGGTTGGCGCGTGCTTTGCATAACTTTCAGGGGAAACGCGCACATGCGCCGAACCAAGCGCGGTTTCGCAAGACACCACATTCGCACTCCGGCTGCCAGTGGCGCCACAAAGGAAACGAACGGCAAACCCCCGCGATCGGGTTCTTGCCCCGACTGTGCGTGATAACAGGCGCGCGCTTTTGGACCAAACCCAAATCGGTCCCCAACAACGCCACCGTTAACGAGCGGGTGCCGTGCGTCGGGAGGCTATGCGGCGAACCGCATAAAAGGGTGGGAACCACCATCTCGGGCGGGACATTTCGCGTTTTTTTTTTCGTTTCTTCAAACATATACTGTCGCGCGCGCGTTACGTATCGGAGTTTTTTTTTGTTCCTGCTCGCTGTCGTTGTTATCGTTCGGGAACAGGAAGGAAAGAAGCAATAAAGCACACCCGGGGGTGTTTGCGAGTGTTCCCCGTTTTCCGGCTAAGGTTGTTAGTGCCGCGCGGAGTCGTCGAGTCAGGAGTTGTGTGAGTGAGAGTGTCGACATATCAAAGTCAAGTGTACCAAAGTCCACATATCCTGTCCATATCAGCAAGTGTTGCACAAGTGTCCCGTCGTGTGTGAGTCGCATATCAAAAGCCGCGTTGGCCGCAGTGATGTGACCCCGACCCGGTCGATGGAGCGTTTAATTACAGCGCAAACAACGCGACAGCGCCGCGCCTGCCGAAGTGTGGTCACGACCCGTCCCGACGACGGTGACAGCGTCCAGCAGTAGCGGGCATTTTAAATCAACTACGACGGGGACGGCGCCCGGGACGGCGCCAATCAAAGCAACCATTGTTCCGGTGGAAAAACCGGATTACCGGAGCGTAGCAGCGTTAAACGTCCCAAGATATGGCGATGGTGGTGTCGGGACGGGCGAAGGCCGTCATCGCGGCCTTTGTCTGCTTCTTCCTGCTCGGTATCGTGCTCGTGACCGGCTCGACCAAGGGCTGGTTCGTGCCGATGCGTTACAACGAACGGGTCGCCGCACGGGTACAGGTAAGCCGCAAGCCACAGCATTCGCGGGACATCGGAGCGCAGGACGGCGTCCTGCGGATCTCTCCCACAACAGGCACACGAAGCGTGTCGTCGAAATTAAAGCAAGCGTGCGCGCACCCACCGGGTGGGTTTTGGGGAATAGGAGTTGCGCCGGGATTTAATTAAAGTTCGTTTGAAGTGTGTGTGTGACCTTTAGTCTTTTGGCTCCACCTGCAATCGGGGGCAGGTTCTTGGACGTGGGAGATTAACCTTGGAGGGGAGAGGCTGGACCGTTCCAGTTAGTTGGTGTTTCGGGATCCGTAGTTGTGATTTTGCGCTGGGTCAGGATAAGTCCACAGCTGGATCATTAAAGAGGGTCTTTAATGGAGAACACTGGAGAACACAACACCAGATATAGTATTTTTCAACAAACGCTCAAAATAACTTACTCGTGGAAGTCTTCTTAGAGACATATTGTTTGGAGACTCCAAAATAAATAAGGAACTTGAAATAAAACAAGAGAACGCTTTGGATTCAGAGTTGGAAGATACTCCAGCTATCTCCTCATATAAGGCGCTTACAAAATTTTTCGAAAAAATCCTCTTAAGACCTCTCTGTGGTCTTTCCACGAATTTGTGTTCCCAAGGCCATCAGGCGCCATCTCAGAATGCCCCTGTACGATCCAACAGGCTATCAGCTTTCATTACAGCTTCGTCATGCCCCTTGCGGTCTGGTATCACATTCCCACCGGAGCGTCCCACGCCAATCCCATAAAAGTCCCAGGACAATTCGTCCACAATCAAAGTCACAGCCATTACACGAGGGCGACCGCACTGGATATCAAACGCCGGTTTCCAGGTCGCTGGGCGCGCGAAATTGCGACCATACTCAATATTCCAAAAGTGCGCCGGAAGAATACTATTATTCGTCATTCGTCGAGGCTTACCGATGAAGACACGGCGGAGAAAATTTCCATGGAAAAATAATTTTCATCTCTCCGCGGCCACATGCTTTTAGCACCGTTTGGCCGGGGGGAAAGCTGGAACGCTTTCGGCGGAACTCCACACTCAGCGCATTACGAGTCCCCCAATTGTGGAGTCTCGGTGGCTTAAAACTAGACGGGATTATTGTGTCTCTTCTTTTGTGCGCTCCAGGAGCTTGTTAGCTTATAGACACCTGCTGTTTGATGAGCAAAAAACCAGCTCAAATTTGGTGTTGAAGTGTTTGAAACGCTCCACCCTGTCTCGTTCGCACCATCTGGCTTCGGTCTAAATCTATCAAAATTCAATAAATCTCCATCAGGCGTAATTTACGAGATCCAGCCGGCCCGAGCCGGCCGACGATAAGAAGGGACTAATCATCCCTAATTAACCCTTTCCTTGCTGCTGAGTGGGATGGTACGTATCCGCCGGGAAGAAAAGGTCCCGGAAAGGTAATGCAACGTGGAGGAAAAATCATGACTCATCGTTCGGGATCCCGGTAGATGGCGACCGTCGTTCCCGGGATGATATAATTTCATTTATATTCCATAACGAAATTATCCTTTTATCTTTAATTCAAACACAAAAATCACCATCAACACCCATCGCAACGCGGGCATCATGCTCTGGAACGATTCACCGTGCTGTTGCTGCTCCTGACGCTGGTCAAACCCAAGGGGAGATCGCCTCCCGAAAGATGAAAGCGGCGCAGCGGCGGACCAGCGGGCGCTGTAATTGAAGAGATTCTAATATCAAAGAAATTTCCAACGCTCGGTGCGGCTACTGCTCCAAGACAGTGGACGCGGGCGCAACGCTGGGCCAGCGAAGCTTCTTTTGATTAGGGATTCACGTTGCCCGCAAAATCACCCTTTGCCGTGCCGCTGGCGCATGAAGAAACTTGAGCCGTCCGTCGTGGCTGGCTCCGTTTCACGCGAGTTTGCTGCGATTGAATACGAGCGAGCCTCCATCCGGGACGGCACTCGCAGGAAGCACTTCTCAGGGCCACCGAGAATCGGACAGGAATTTGCGGGCAACAGGAGACGCTGATTTTCATTTGAAATCCCTCCCCTGTGGAAAGCGAGTTGCTATTGAGATGAAACTATCGTCTTGTTATGTGTTCATGATTGCTGCTCTTATCAGCGTATCTTTGCTTGCCTTCTGTGTCGTTTGTGCTTTACAGTATTCTACTCTATTTATTGCATTTTCTGAAAAGTTTATTTGATTTATTGTTTAGCTTTTATTCTCACTAACGAATATTAGCATTTGTCGGATTGCATACTTTTAGGCGCAAACGGTCGAATAAGTTTCAAAGTGAAGTATGCAATCGGTAGGACAAATTTGATGGCAAATACTTTGTTAAGAGTTCATTTATTGGATCAAGGACGAATATATATAAATAGTTTTTATTCTACATCAAATCTGTAGAATATTCGAAGGTATAGCTTAGTTAGCTTCATGAGTTTCTTGTAAAGAAGATTATTGATCAAATTCTGAACTGCAACTCTTCTTGAGTGACACTGTTTACCACAGTAAAACATGCTTTTAACGACAAACTCACACTTCATCGTCAAACGCATGTCGACCGGGTGTCTCCCAGATTGAAGAGTATCAATGTTTTCCAACGACTGCCGTCTACGTCCGCCTGGAACAACCCACCACGAGATCAACGAACGGGTAGCACCGGCACCGGCACGCGAAACGTTGTTCAATTTGTCGATTAGGAATCTCAAAAACTCGACAAAATATCGATTAATTTCCCCTCTCAATCCTACCCCGCTCCACATCCGTTGCTCCCTTCCGGTGGCTTTTCTTTCCCGGCAGACAAAAACCCACAACACACTCTCTGTCCGGCGAGTGAAAATGGCAATTGCTGTTGAATTCTTCATAACACGCTGACCGATTTTCACCTCTCGCCGCCGGCAGTGCCTCTGCCACCGAAGGGCTTCGACTCCGAAACAGACGTTTGAACAATACGCTCACGCACTCATTGTTCCCGGGTCCAGTGTGTCCGTCTGCCGTGCGTGGGCCACCCATTCGGAAATTGATTCATTGCTCCACCGAGCAACACCAACAACTACAATGAAACCTTTCTCCTCCCGAACCCGAACTCAGCTTCCCTTCCCAGCTCGATGACTTATCCGGCCGGGCCGGAAGTTATCGAAAGCGATTGAGGCGGTTTTTGTGTTGGCTACTGGCGGCAAACTGACCACCAAAGCGTGCGATTCGCCAAACGCGCGCGCACACTGCATTCCGTGAATTGTTCGCCCGGCGCGGATGAAGCGCTTTTAGCTAAATGAAAGCACACATAAAGAACACGCACCCCCGTCCACACACATATTGCTGCGGATCTATAGAAAGCGGTTTGCTCTTTTTTTTCGCGCGAAACAGAAGTCCACCACCGATCGGACAGGAATTCTTTAATGTATGTGCTTTGGTGCGTGATCTGGCGTTGTGCCCGGATTGTTTCGGTGTTAGGAGAAATTAAGAGCTGCTTGAAGAAGGTGAGGTGTTTTTTTAACGATTTTTGGGAAGTCTTCAAAGTGGTCTTTAAGCTAGAAATAGTTAGAGAGTGGGTAGAGAATGAATGATAATGGCTTCTTAAGTCAATTATAGTTCCCATTGTAGCGTCTAGCTATCAACATTTAAATTCTTTGTAAAAACACCTTCACATCATTTCGTGAGTAGTAACCGAAACGCCTTAAAGTATGCAATATGAAGTTCGTAAATAGGATGAAGTGAATATTCTTCCAAAACGCTTTATAAAACTTCTTCACAAATGATTGCCTACTTTCGGGCGGGTATTGCGTATATAAGCCTAAAAGTATGCAATCAGCATTCCATCATCGCTTTATGCATTATAAACGCTTCATTTGTCAGTTTAACTATGATATTTTGCTAGGTAATAAGTCATGTCTTGTCTTTTAAGTATATACCTACGTTTATTTGTGCATGATTATGCAATAATTAGAAACTTTATTCAAAATTTTCATTCAAATGTAAAAAAAACGTATTTCGACCCAGTAATAACCATGAAAGTGAAGCTTTCCATGGGTTTGGTTTTCTCAGCTGCTCAGTGGCAGCTTTAGACCGTGTACACTTTTTTATGGAATAAACGACTGATTGCGAAAAAACTCATTCAAATTCATGCAATGCCCGACGTGCGTTTCCCCATTCGGAAAATCTTTTCGCATTAAATATAATGATAACAACTAACACAGAAAACTCTTCTCCTAACTTTCGCGAAACAACCATCCCTTCGGGGAATCGTTTCTACGCCCCTCTCTTTAAACCCTTTAAACCACAATCTTCTTACTGCTCGCATAACGAAAACCGCGCACGAAACGGATGTCGTTTGCGTTCGAAAAATCTGCCTGCAGATGTACATAAACGACCCGCCGTGAGCGCTCGCGCGTGCCAACGCCTCCCCCGGAGCCCACTATTAAACTTTAAAAATGATTCAAAGTGGAAAGCGGGTCATCAGTCTGCGGGTGCGAGTGGGCAAAAGTTTGTCCGTTCCGATTTTCCAATGGCTCCGCTCGCGAAGCAGAAGCTGCGACGGAAAACACTGGAAGCATTCCCGGTAGCAGCAAAAACCGCTGTCGAGAGAACGAAAGGGGAGACACGCTCTCGCTGGTGTTCTGCGAATTCTTGCTGCGTGCGTGCGTGCGATTGCGAAATGCTTCTGGGGTGTCTTTCTCGAGTGACATATAGCCATCGCCTGCGAGCAAACTTCCCCGACCACCGACAGTTTCCGACCGGGCCGAGTCGTTTTGCGTCACCCAAAAAGGGACAGTGACCTTGGGTCAGTTCACGAATTTCACTCTTCACATCGCCGGCGATGCGGGCTTTTCTTTAAACCACCTCCGGTTTGGACCGGGTGGCGCAGCAACCCGCAGCTAACCAACCGCCATTAGAGACGGCTGTGGTTTCGGAAGGCTGGTCGTCCCGAAACTGGTGGGATGCTCCGATGGTGCAGAGAATCTAAAATTGAATGTCTCGAACGGACACATCGGTGAGGGATGTTTTTTTTTGTGTGTGAGTTGTTGCGCAAAGCAACACAAAACGATGTACAAAAAAAACCCTACCGAGTGAGCGGAAAGGACGTGCCGGTTTGCTCCTGTTACGCTAGCTTTAGACCCGGAGCGATTGTTCGGCAGCTATGCAATCGCTGGAAGGATTCAGTTCACAGGGAACGCTTTCTAGCGCATTCAAGTGCGATGAAGCGAACACTCCTGGAACGTTTTCCACCGTTTGAACAGCAGAGGAATATCTGTTTCTTGTACTTAAACGATTGTTTTTAGCACTTCCAGATTTGTATTACTACAGTTCAGAAAGATAAAGGCTTGTTTTAAGCTTTGCATACATTTAGGCGAAATTGGATCGTTTTGCGCCGCGATGTATGCAACTCGTATAACAATTATTTCAAAACACATATTTTAAGTATTCATTTAAAGGCAATTCTGCTACAAAATACTTCATTCTATTGCTTTTTTCGCGTAATTGACTTTCAATCGATTTCAAATTTTGAAAAGAAAATAAGCTTTTAACCTTCTGACACACATTAGTTCGGCGAAATTCCTTTCGGGAACGGTTTTAAAGGTCCCCAACAACAACAACAAAAAACGCCCCAAAAGCCGTCCTCGTCGACCTAAAACTTTTCGCCGGAAATTGATTTACTTGGGCGCACGTTTTTATCGAACCACATGGGTTCGATTTGCCTTACCTTTTGGCCGCTCCCGGGCCGCTTCGAGAAGCTTGTGTACAAGCCTAAGGCGAGGCATAAAACCATCCTTAATACCGGCTCAACCTACTTCGTGCACGGTGAGCACGCTACTCGGCGAGCGCGACGCCACCGTGCCATTTACCATACGTGGCGGCGAGCGATAGGCGCCCAGATAACCTCCACGGATCACGGAGGGCCGTGCGGGACCTTCGGGGCCCGGAAGCTGGAACAAACCTCTGCATCCGTGTCGAGCGCTGCGGTCCCAGGAAAGCATAATGTCATCTCCTCAAATATTGACTGCCACCGCCAGCACCGCAAACGAGCAGAAAGGTTTTCGCCGAGCGGCCGGGGACGGACAGACAGACCGAGCGACGGGGTTTTGCGATAATGTGGAGACCATGTTCAGGTGTGGGAGGGAGGCAGGAGGACGTTAAAGCAAAACGTTGGTTTTGTCCACCCTCCTTAACTCCCTTGCGGGTGTGTGAGTGTGCGCGCGGTGGGACGATTTAGATGTTTTCTTCATCACGGAAATCACATTTTTTGTAGTAATTTCCGTTGAAAGGAACGCATTCGGCAGCCAATCTGTTTGCTAGCGTAATTTTCAGGCATAAGTGGGGATTACGATAGCGGTTAGCATATGGATCAGTTTTTACACTGATTGGTTTGAGAGGGTGGAGTGGTTGCTAAAATCTCTTCAACAGCTGTCCCAGTGTTGTTTCAATAATAGGCACTAATGTTGAATGAATAGTTGTTACGTTTAATCGTTTAATTTGATCCTTTACATGTTCTCAACACATTACATTAACAGCCAGCGGAAAATATGTGCTAAAATAGCAAATAATACACTAATAAGGCATTAGTTTTGTGCACGCTGCATACTTTTTAAAGTTTATCTGTCCAATCAGCCCAAATGTATGCAATTCTCATGACAAATGCTCTATGAATCTATTGTGAACGATTTGTTCGAGCAGTCATAAATATAGCGTGCTAGTTGAGTAAGCAAATGCACATATTGCATACTTTAAGGCGCCAGCTAGTGAAAATGTTTATTTTGTTTTGAAGAAGGCTTGAAAAGAAATTGCTAATAATCCATCATTTGTTATTTGATGAAAAAAAACATTTTGCCGTACGGACTGCATACTTTCCGGCTGATTAGGAAAATATGCACCTAAAGTTATACATTTTGCTTTATAAACCTCTTTATACACGCTTTAATGATACTTTACTAGGTACTTATTTTATATTAAAGTTCTGCTTAACAAGAGGTGATTTGAAGCTTTTATTTTTATATATTCGTTATAATATGCTTTATGGTTTAGTTATGGTATTTTGTTATTTACGCGTTATTTGAGCGCAAGCGTCCTAACATCGCTCCATATCGCGATACGAAGTAGGCGAAAATATATCCGTAAAATAAATTCTAAAATCCACACCGACCCGAGGCAAAATGTGTCCATCGTTTAGATTGGAGCAAAACAAATACTAACGCACCACCCGCACACGCTGTCCCTCTATCTCTCGTTATCGCTCTTTATGTAGAACAAAAACAAATTCCAAGCTAGCTTTTCCACGGGAAGGCTCAATTTATTTTGGTCATCAAATTTTGATCGCAGTTCATCCGTTCCGAGGCGTTTTGCCAGGCGCTACAAGTATCGCTTCCGGGGGCGAAACGGCGCGCGCAAAGTGCAACTCAAACACCCCTCGGGAAACATTTTCATGAACCGGCAGCCGGGCCCGGTTTGAAGCACCGCAGAATTTAACAAAAAATCACTCCACAGAACCGTTTTGAAATACACCGAGTTAGAGAGAGAGTGGAGGATGTACATTTATTGTCTTAGTTCGGAGCGGTGTCCTATTGACCGAGCGACCGAACCAAACCGACCGACCTGACCAAAGCGCACCAGAAAATTCGCTTCCGCTTTTTGTGTGTTTGCCAACACGGGCACACACACACACACACCCACCATGGGGGTGTGCCTCTTCGATGGTGAAGCCGATGACGCAGGCAGATTTTTGAACCGAACTCGACACTGTACTGTGCTCGTATCGTGTGCTATCTGTGTGTTTCATTCTTTTTCCCGCTTTTGTTTGCAATTTTTCTCTCAGCCGAGCCAACTCCGCCACGCGAGGTGGGTTAGTTCGGTGCGCGCAAGTGGACCGAATTATTCAGTCGTTATGCACGCCGGGCGCTGTGTGTGAAAAATGAATTTCCAGCTGATAAATCTGATTGAGCGCAGTTTTTCATTGTTTAGCGGATGGTGTGGGGCGCTATTTAGTTCCGAAGCGCCGAGTCGTGGCGTGTTTTTTTTGTTTTGTTTTGTTTCTGGTTCTCGTAGGATATATTTTTCAGACAAATTTCGTTCCTAAATGTTGCCTTTTGCCGGCCAGAATCGTGCGGAAACAGCGGCTGTTGAGAAGCGATTCTGATAGAAAGAGTTTTTTTTCCCGCTAGAGGGAGCTGCCGGTTAAGTGAACAGTAAATGTTTGAAGAACATAAATGATTGCTTCGAACTCGAGTTAATTAGAACAGAGCACAGGGTGCTGTTTTCAATTTTATAACTTGATTTGCAATACCACACTCTTGCACATCTCGTCGGACTAATATTCATCAGAAGGGGAACGATCAAAATCCACCGCTACTAAGAACCCTCAGTAACTCTCATGTCCGTGTGCCTGCTCCACTAAATGGTGTAGATCTAGGACTTTTTTTCTTCAAGGCTACCTTATCTGTTGATTTCTCCCTAAGTGCTGCCGCTGGCATCGTCAACTCACTCCACTTCATAGAAGCTTTCATCAATTTGTTGTCTTTAGCACTGTTATCTGCTAGTGACCGATTGAACCGGAGGTAATTCTCTGCGGAGCCCTGCCGCAGGCTGTTCGTATCCTCTTAGCGAGCGAATGGGTTCGCCGGAAAACTGCTCACAAGGGCTGCGAACCAACCCGGGCACCTCATAGCACGCAGCCGTTCCAGAGCAACCCACCGGAGCAGATCAAAAGAGTAACGATGAGGGCCGGGTGGTGCTTGCGTTGCGAACTCGAACGCATCGTAGCATGAAGTGGTTTGATAACGACGATGCTGATGTTGGGAAACGGGGAAAAATGTCGGTCACAGGATCACACGGCTCGAATCGTTTCGAACCTGTCAATCTCGTGCGGACGTGATTGCTGACGTTTTCACACCAATATTTTCATAGCAGTTTGCCGGTCTGGGCGATACGAAAATGCGTTCGAATAGTTCGTAGGAATGGAGATCGGTTTTCCTTGAAAAGCAAGGTCAAATTTACTAAATCTTTGGGATTTAGTTATTAAACTGGCAAATAACACGGTTATGAAGCGTTTTGTTGGGTCTAATATGGTAAAACAGCCTAAAAGTATGCAATGTACTCATCCAATATTACATTAAAGCATTATGAACGCTTTATTCGATGCCTCGCAGCAAAGCAAAGCATTTGTGATTAAAAATTGCATAATTTTGGGCTGATAAAGCTAAACTACGCCTAAATGTATGCAACTTAAACTACATCTATGATTCTTGATGGACATTTTATCCGCTTGAACCGTTTAAACGCGTGTTTTGACAGTAGAATTTTTCCCGAGACTAAAATTTCCACCAAAATTATTAATTTTTCACACACCAATTTATGTTTCACCTTACACAGCTCCTCACCATCAGCACCAGCAGCTCGGTGCACTCGGTTAAGTGCTTTAATTCGAATCAATCAGCGTACGATCACGGCTTCATTTGCGCGCAATTAAAGTTCGCCCGGTACAAGGTGATTTATTTTTGATGAGAAAATTGGCTTAATCGCGGGGCAGGGCTTAACTCGTTTCAGCTGCTACGTATGAATTGTTTTTTTTTCTCTCACTCACTCCAAACAACGCTCAATCCAATTTGTCACATGGCGCCGGCAACAAAAAGCACCAGCGTAGGCTAAAATATTCACGACCACACACACACACATACGTCACAACACCACCATCACCGAACGTCACACGGTGGCATGCGACTGCCGATGACGTTTATGCGCTGCCATGCGCTTTTATGCAAATCCGTCATACATGTGTAAAGTTTATGACGCTTTAATGCGCCACTAAACGACCACCGCGCTCCTTCCTTGCTTCTTCTTGATGGGAGATTTGCTTTTTTTATGAATAATTTACTTCCATTCGAGTGACCCACGCTGGGCGCCGCCATTCCTTCGCCTGACATTCATTAATTGAAACCGGTACTGAACAAATTTCTCGCCGGTGCCACACCTTTGGCATTTCACCTCAAGCTGCTCGCTAATGTGTTCGAAACAAACAAAAAATATGAAAAACAATTATTCACTACTTCCTCCTATGCGCACACGTTACACGTGCTTTGAAAGGGCAATAAAAAAAACACATTCACATTCAAAGGCTAGCAGGCAAATAGTGGAGTGTTTACTGGCAATTCAAGCTCTGGTTTCAGCGTCGAGAAAGAAAAAAAACGATTTTATGCTAATGCGGATGTGTGGGTTGAGAAGAACACACACACACACGCGCGTTACTTCAATGGCCGTTTTCTTTGAGTTCCCTAGGGATTCGGAGGAAGGAATTTCTCACGCAGAACCCTGCTAATGAGCCTGGAATTGTAATGCTTTATGTTTGCTTTTTCCTCCCCCTTTATGCCATTATTATTAGTTTACCGGTTCTGTTTTTACTCCTAATTGGCTGGTAAGGCGGCCATTTACACGACGAGTGAGTGTAAAAAACACCTTCACAAAGCCGGCCCACTGCTCCCTGTTGTGTTTGATGACATTATTTCACCCAATTATAGACCAATTTCGAGCCGGTTCCTTATTTCTTCAGGTCGAACGAACCGGAGCCCATTGTTCCCGTGCCTTTGCGGGCGCAAAATAGTCCGCCAAAGCAAAACTGTTGCCGGAAATGGCAGTGAAGGCCCCCGGGGAAGCGCCCAGATTTCTGATAAACGCTCCAGAAACCCTCTGAAAAACGGCCAGCATGGTGCCGGTGGAATGAACCAACAAAAAAACGAAACTCAACCTCCCGACGGGGGGTCCCGCTTTCCGAAAGCGACACAGGAAACTGTTTGTTTGTGGAAAATGTTGACGGCCCGGCCGAAAGTCTCCCACTGGCTCGGCTCAGGCGTAAGAAGGACACACCGAACCGAAACGGAACGTTACAGTTTTACGATAATAAATAATAAGCCCACACCCACACCAACCATTGCGCCATCAACAGTCTACTGCTTCCACCACTGTGCCACACACACCACCAACTCAGCTGCTCTGTGAAATTGACAGCAATCGCTCAAAGACAGCAAACGCTTGTTCCTGGCACACTTCCCGCAGCATTTCATTTACGTTTTCCATTATCCTGGCTAAACGATTGGTTCGGGGAGTCTTCCTCCCCATTCCTACGCGATGGTCAATGACAAAAGACTTGCGTCAACACGCACCACCCAGATCGGCCGGGCCAATTGTTCCGCCAATCGACATGAAAGCAGCAGCCACCAGACAACAAGTATTGGCAGAACCTTAATCTTGTCCCACACTGCCCAGTATTGTTGCCGTCGTCGTCATCACCACGACCAGCACAGGAACCGGAGGAGGGCGAAATAAACCGATAAACTCACTTCGCGCTGTGAAAGTTATTGTCGTTTTTCGAGAGGCCACTTCATCAGTGCGAAGGAGGGCGTCCTTCCGGGGATCGTCTGCCGTGGGTGGGCCTCGTGGTGTCCGTCCTTTACTAAGGAGCTAACCCAACAACAACAACAACAGCAGTAAAAAAAGCACGGCTTGTTGGCAACAATAGCACGGCCGGCGAAATCCCCTCGCGATTGTTTTACGAAGTCCGCCATTTTCCGCCGGGAGGCTGTTTGTCGAAGTGTGCTTGCCTTCACGGAACGCAACAATATTATCATTTTTAACAAAGGCGCGCGAGTGTTTTCTCGCTAAAAAGGGCCGCGCAATGGCGCATTAAGAATAGCTTTTGTTTTGCAATAACCTTTCAATTGCGCGAGCCCGCTTCCGCGCCCGGGCGGGTCAAACGTTAATGACCGGCTGGCATCTATTTTCGTGTACTTATCGAGAAAGAGAGAGAGAGAGAAAAGGTCACGGGCACAATGCTCAAAGCAACAGTTTGGTGAGCTCCACTTGACGTTATAGTGGAACCGTTTACAAGCGGTGCTCCATTACTTGAACAACTCGGCCAGAGAAACAAGCACTAAACGGTTTCTCGCTGTAAGACAACAGTCGTCCCCAGGATAGCTGAGAATTGCTTCTTTGTCCTTCTGCAAACCGTTCTCTCCGGAGAGCGGAGAAGAAATCTACTTATCTTTTTTTTATCAAGCACTCAATCCGGCCCCGTAAACAAACGGCTGATGATTCTCGCTCAGATTGCCGCTCGCTCCAGGGTTTGCTTTGATGTTTGCTTTTTCACTCAGCTTTAATCAGTTGCGCTCCTTTGGGACCGTCCAGGAAGTACATTCATATATACACACATTCATACATACAGGCAGATATAATTATCTTCTGGCAAATGTTTGTGGACCCTTTATTCCGACCCAGTGACAGCAGCAAAGCAAACGCCCACGGAAAGTGGAGCGTCCCCACAAAGACACACCAGTTTCGGTTAAAGTCTGGGCAAAGGTTGGCTCCAACTGGAGTAGGCGGCGATCGTAGTGTTAGAGAAGCGCGGAAACCGGAAGATACACCTCTCCGAAGTGCTCCGGCCGCCGGTTTCCACCCATTGCGATCGTTGTCTCTCCGTCGTTGACAGTTTTCATTTCTTCGCTCCCCCTTTTTTTTTGTTCGTTTGCTGTGTGTTTCGTTGTGTTTTTGCTTCGCATCCCCTAGTTCGTTTTCAAACAAAAATGTTCTTTCATCTCGCAAAACGTGCCTTGCCTTGGTGGAAAAAAGGGATCCACGGCTGCGGCGCTACAAAAGACCGCGAAGGACCTCCGTCAAATGGTGGTGCAACGCAGGACGATAGCTTCCTTACGCGGTGCCTCCAGCCCAACAACGCTCACACCCACACGCGCACCAGTTGCTATGGCAGAAAGATGGAACGGTTTTGCCACGACACACGCGCACACACACACGCGCACACGTTCCGCAATCTGTTTTGCCCGACAGTCGAACAAATAGCGCTGTTTTCCGCCGGTTCCGGTGGTCTGCCCGAGGCAGAGACGACCGAAACCAGAACACCAACCGTCTGTTTTCCACGCAAAAGCTCAACACTGGGGTGGCGCAGCGGGGGTGCTACGCGTCCTAAATGCACTTTGCACCCAGGTGCAGAGGGATTTCGAACGGCAAAGCACCCATTTTCAATCATTACGCCGCTGTTTGCTGGATGCACCCGCGACTGAACGCGGGCGAACGTTGCTTTCCTCCCGGTGGCGGTGGCACAGGTTGAATGTTTTCTGGTTCCGAAATAATTGCACCGCTCCGAACGGGGTTGGAAAAGTTTTCAGAACGGCGTACAATGCTGTTCGGTTGAGAAAATCGCTTTGCACGGTACCACCGTTCGTTACCAGCGAAACACGGCGTTGCCTTGTTTAGACAGTTTGTTGAAGAAACGCACGCCCTGTTGATTTGTGGTAGTTCAGTTCGAAGTAATATGATGTAAAAATACTAAATCAACAATGTACATCCTTCCTCTAACACTATTGGAAAGCATCTTATCGGACAAGAGTGTTAAACTGGGGTATGCAATATTAACAAAGCGATGGTGTAATGCATTAGTTTGCATACATTTTGGGGCAGATTCGAACATTCAGCTCGAAAGTATGCAATCTGTGCTTACACACACCACCAACTCAGCTGCTCTGTGAAATTGACAGCAATCGCTCAAAGACAGCAAACGCTTGTTCCTGGCACACTTCTCGCAGCATTTCATTTACGTTTTCCATTATCCTGGCTAAACGATTGGTTCGAGGGATCTTCCTCCCCATTCCAACGCGATGGTCAATGACAAAAGACTTGCGTCAACACGCACCACCCAGATCGGCCGGGCCAATTGTTCCGCCAATCGACATGAAAGCAGCAGCCACCAGACAACAAGTATTGGCAGAACCTTAATCTTGTCCCACACTGCCCAGTATTGTTGCCGTCGTCGTCATCACCACGACCAGCACAGGAACCGGAGGAGGGCGAAATAAACCGATAAACTCACTTCGCGCTGTGAAAGTTATTGTCGTTTTTCGAGAGGCCACTTCATCAGTGCGAAGAAGGGCGTCCTTCCGGGGATCGTCTGCCGTGGGTGGCCTCGTGGTGTCGGTCCTTTACTAGGGAGCTAACCCAACAACAACAACAGCAGTAAAAAAAGCACGGCTTGTTGGCAACAATAGCACGGCCGGCGAAATCCCCTCGCGATTGTTTTACGAAGTCCGCCATTTTCCGCCGGGAGGCTGTTTGTCGAAGTGTGCTTGCCTTCACGGAACGCAACAATATTATCATTTTTAACAAAGGCGTGCGAGTGTTTTCTCGCTAAAAAGGGACGCGCTTCTGGAACCGGGCCGCGCAATGGCGCATTAAGAATAGCTTTTGTTTTGCAATAACCTTTCAATTGCGCGAGCCCGCTTCCGCGCCCGGGCGGGTCAAACATTAATGACCGGCTGGCATCTATTTTCGTGTACTTATCGAGAAAGAGAGAGAGAGAAAAGGTCACGGGCACAATGCTCAAAGCAACAGTTTGGTGAGCTCCACTTGACGTTATAGTGGAACCGTTTACAAGCGGTGCTCCATTACTTGAACAACTCGGCCAGAGAAACAAGCACTAAACGGTTTCTCGCTGTAAGACAACAGTCGTCCCCAGGATAGCTGAGAATTGCTTCTTTGTCCTTCTGCAAACCGTTCTCTCCGGAGAGCGGAGAAGAAATCTACTTATCTTTTTTTTATCAAGCACTCAATCCGGCCCCGTAAACAAACGGCTGATGATTCTCGCTCAGATTGCCGCTCGCTCCAGGGTTTGCTTTGATGTTTGCTTTTTCACTCAGCTTTAATCAGTTGCGCTCCTTTGGGACCGTCCAGGAAGTACATTCATATATACACACATTCATACATACAGGCAGATATAATTATCTTCTGGCAAATGTTTGTGGACCCTTTATTCCGACCCAGTGACAGCAGCAAAGCAAACGCGCACGGAAAGTGAAGCGTCCCCGCAAAGACACACCAGTTTCGGTTAAAGTCTGGGCAAAGGTTGGCTCCAACTGGAGTAGGCGGCGATCGTAGTGTTAGAGAAGCGCGGAAACCGGAAGATACACCTCTCCGAAGTGCTCCGGCCGCCGGTTTCCACCCATTGCGATCGTTGTCTCTCCGTCGTTGACAGTTTTCATTTCTTCGCTCCCCCTTTTTTTTTGTTCGTTTGCTGTGTGTTTCGTTGTGTTTTTGCTTCGCATCCCCTAGTTCGTTTTCAAACAAAAATGTTCTTTCATCTCGCAAAACGTGCCTTGCCTTGGTGGAAAAAAGGGATCCACGGCTGCGGCGCTACAAAAGACCACGAAGGACCTCCGTCAAATGGTGGTGCAACGCAGGACGATAGCTTCCTTACGCGGTGCCTCCAGCCCAACAACGCTCACACCCACACGCGCACCAGTTGCTATGGCAGAAAGATGGAACGGTTTTGCCACGACACACGCGCACACACATACGCGCACACGTTCCGCAATCTGTTTTGCCCGACAGTCGAACAAATAGCGCTGTTTTCCGCCGGTTCCGGTGGTCCGCCCGAGGCAGAGACGACCGAAACCAGAACACCAACCGTCTGTTTTCCACGCAAAAGCTCAACACTGGGGTGGCGCAGCGGGGGTGCTACGCGTCCTAAATGCACTTTGCACCCAGGTGCAGAGGGATTTCGAACGGCAAAGCACCCATTTTCAATCATTACGCCGCTGTTTGCTGGATGCACCCGCGACTGAACGCGGGCGAACGTTGCTTTCCTCCCGGTGGCGGTGGCACAGGTTGAATGTTTTCTGGTTCCGAAATAATTGCACCGCTCCGAAAGGGGTTGGAAAAGTTTTCAGAACGGCGTACAATGCTGTTCGGTTGAGAAAATCGCTTTGCACGGGTACCACCGTTCGTTACCAGCGAAACACGGCGTTGCTTCGTTTAGACAGTTTGTTGAAGAAACGCACGCCCTGTTGATTTGTGGTAGTTCAGTTCGAAGTAATATGATGTTAAAACACTAAATCAACAATGTACATCCTTCCTGTAACACTTTTGGAAAGCATCTTATCGGAAAACAGTGTTAAACTGGGGTATGCAATATTAATAAAGCGATGGTGTAATGCATTAGTTTGCATACATTTTGGGGCAGATTCGAACATTCAGCTCGAAAGTATGCAATCTGTGCTAAAATCGCTTTTTAATGCATTTTTAATACTGTATTAGCGCAAATATCGAAAAACAAATGTATATATGAATATTAAAAATATTAACTTATTGAAAAAGGCTCTTCATTGCATCAGCATTATATCCTGATGTAAGAGCTTTTTCACCCTAAAGCGTCTCACACATCACTACTCGTAGTTTAACATATTTATTTCTGGAAAATATTCTTCAAATAAGGCGTTGAGAATGTTTTCGTGTACTACGCATTGCATAATTTTAATTTAATTTCGTTTTATCAGCCTAAAAGTATGCAACCGGATTTGTATATGATCAGTTTTTGCCCAATTTTTCCAGCAGAGGAAAATATTGTAAGAAATTGCTTTTTAGCTTCTTAATAAAGCATTTTTAAATCAGCAATAATCAATGCTTATTCACCCTGAAAGTATGCATTATATGCACGAAAAACAAACTATTAAAGATGTATTAGTAAAGGCTCTATAGAACTGAAAGACTCGAATCCTGAAGCGCCATCTAGTGTCAAGTAGCACAAGGTAAGATGGCATGCCACTTAAAGCTACAAATCTCTCTGTGAACTATCCTATCAGCAATCTTGCATCCCAAAGCCAAGACCGTGTCTTCATTATAACTTCATGTGCGTCGGGTGTATTAAAAAACCCCCAAGCCAAAGTAAAGGCTGCCAAAGAAATCTTTCATACTAATCCCTGCTCATTGTAACCATTAAGTCTCTCGCATCCATCACACGGCCAGACGCCGGCACCGTTCGCTTCATTCATGCCTAACATTCTTACACACGCCTCCGGCCGGCTTACAAGCTCGGCTAGAAAATCGATCAAAAGTGAGGCACAAACTTACGCCCGCCGACCCCAAAACCACACGCCCCACGGAGCTCGGGCGGAGAACCACAATCAAGCCAGCGCACAACGCACACAACGCTGGCCTACAATGAGTCCGTTCCCTCGGAGGGCCAACTAAGGCACACCACAATCCACTAATGCCTACTTTATCATCCGGCAGCGCCGCCCGTGGTAGCCGCCTGCCTGCTAAATCCTTTAAGAAAACTTCCTTCATCATTCCCGGCTTGCTGGGAGTTGGAGAAGCGCGCGCCGTTCCTGGTCCGGGGTCGGGTTTCCCTCAGCCTCCTAAGATCGAGACGGCGGCACATGCAAATTGCACATCATTTATTCAAACTGCGTTCGGGCCAGCATAGGCCTATGCCATTCCAGCGTTGGAGCGGCATTTTTTCTCCCCCCTCGGCCCATCGTCCGGCACCGTTCGCTCATTCGGCATTCAATTTCAGCCGGTGCAAATTATAAGCGAAAGTTAAATTGCTACCATCGCTCCGCTTGCTCGCGCTGCAGCCGCCAGTTCGTGCCGCGCGCTTGCTTGACTTCGGCCACATCCGTGAGCCATCCATTTTGCGTCACGTTGCCACGGGTCGCCGTTCCCGCCGTCTTCAGGTGCTGAAGGAGCGATTTTTCCCCCCCAGTTTGTCCGCTTTTCACACTTGCCGAAACCGAAACGCTCGGATGTTACGGACCGCGGCGATTGCCAAATCGAATGTTGATCTCAGGGTTGCCCAATGGAGGAAAGGAGGAAGCAATGGGAAACCACAAATCTTCTTACATATTTTATCGATATTATGCGATACCGGGTCTGGCCGGGCAGGGTCCTCCCGCACCAGGTGACGTGCCTGCTAACGACACCGCAGCCCGGTGATGTTGATGGCGCAGTTTCGCAGCAGCAGCAGCTTGCCTCCAGGTGATCACCACCACCAGCAGCAGCAGCAGCAGCACACACGACTCTGGCGGGCTGGCATCGGTCCACCTCGGGTCCACATTTCTGCCGACGCAGCAGCGCAAAGCGGAAGCGAGAGAATGGCTTTTCTTCGTGCCTGTCGCTGCACGAATATGGCACACGTCCAATCGGCTGACGGTGGCAAAGAACGCGCGTTGAGTGTTGTTTTTCTGACGTCTCATCAGGATCGACTGGGAGTGGGATCTCGGCGGAGGGAAGCGTGTGATTAAGGATTCCCGTCCTGGAGCTGGGAATCCTTAATATTTCGTTCGTTGCGAAAGAAAATGTGTGAACATGCGAGAGACAGTGAGAGCGGTGGATGTTATCTCAGTCTGTATTTAATATTATAAGTTTGACACTAAAACCGCGAGCGCCATCTGGTGTTGAGTAGCTAGAAGCATAGAGAAACTATTTTTGACAGTTTTATTTAAGTGGGAAATGCAATTTAGATGAGTTTTGAAGTTGTTCTGGCAAGCAGAAACTAATCATTGAGCTTGTAAATAATTTAATTAATAAAGGACATTCATTTAGCCGTTTCTTCCGTCAGTAAATCCCTTTGTTCACAGACAGTAAATTAAATCTTCAAGAGCGAGTTCGGGAAAGCTAGAATAGATATTCCATTTTCCATACAAAGGATGCAACTGCAAATGCGCATTAAAAAGATATTCTCGTTCAAAGTTACTGACCTCCCCGGGGTATCCCATTTGTCAGGAAAAGGTTATGTTTTTCGCTGTCAAAAAGAAAGACTAATGTCACGACGTGAGCGCCATCTGCCGGATTATACCATCGCCACCATTAAACAAATGCGAATCTCATACTTCAAACAAACATGCGTCACTCTCTTCCAGCAAACGTGTGCGCACTTTCCTTTCAGAACAAACATATACTTATCTCCGTTCAGTTCTTTTACTTTTCCTTCAAATCTTTCGTTTTCCTACTTTCAACCTCTTCTTCTGCCCATCAAAACACAACTGCAAGCTCGCGAGAAACTTCCCATACGAACTTTCGAACCGAACGATGGAACATCCGC
Source organism: Anopheles cracens (assembly GCA_002091845.1). Classification (NCBI taxonomy): domain Eukaryota; kingdom Metazoa; phylum Arthropoda; class Insecta; order Diptera; family Culicidae; genus Anopheles; species Anopheles cracens. The sequence goes on along the minus strand of KZ070917.1, from coordinate 159,562 downwards.
CATTGCCCATAGCGCGCCCACCCATGCTCGAAACAATTCTCAAGTTGACTAAACTTTAACGTAAATCTTCAAAAGAGATTAGATACAGCTCAATACGTTCGTGCGCTGATTCGGATTTCGCCCGGGAAAGGCTTCCGTGACTTTCAGCGGACGAGCGCCGAACGTAAAAAAACACGGTGCTGACTCTGGCGGGAGTTGCTTACGGTTGGAAGAGTTTGCAAAAATTTTCACCAGCTCTTCTTCCTCACCCGTTTTGTTCGCAATCAAAGGCGAAAGCAAATGTAAACGAGCACTTCGGAGTGTGGAGCCGTGTAGGTGTAGGTGTAGGCCACAAAACTTCTGCACTGGCGCAAATGTTGCCAGCGCGAAAACTCGCTTCAAGAAATTAACTTCGCCCGAATCGCACGCCGTGGAAGCGGTAAAGTAAAGTAAAGCCGAAACGCGAGTCTGTTGCTTTCGTTTCCTTGCAGCGTGCCAAATAATCTTTGCAGCGCATTCCAACCGCGAAGCTCCACATTCCACGGGAACCACGCGTACGGCTACATCACTCCGTCGTCGAAAATGGAGGAAACTCTCGGCCGAGATTAAACGAAGGAGGCCGGCCGGCTCGCCTTCGGAATACTTGGGAGTGGGATCTCGGCGGAGGGAAGCGTGTGATTAAGGATTCCCGTCCTGGAGCTGGGAATCCTTAATATTTCGTTCGTTGCGAAAGAAAATGTGTGAACATGCGAGAGACAGTGAGAGCGGTGGATGTTATCTCAGTCTGTATTTAATATTATAAGTTTGACACTAAAACCGCGAGCGCCATCTGGTGTTGAGTAGCTAGAAGCATAGAGAAACTATTTTTGACAGTTTTATTTAAGTGGGAAATGCAATTTAGATGAGTTTTGAAGTTGTTCTGGCAAGCAGAAACTAATCATTGAGCTTGTAAATAATTTAATTAATAAAGGACATTCATTTAGCCGTTTCTTCCGTCAGTAAATCCCTTTGTTCACAGACAGTAAATTAAATCTTCAAGAGCGAGTTCGGGAAAGCTAGAATAGATATTCCATTTTCCATACAAAGGATGCAACTGCAAATGCGCATTAAAAAGATATTCTCGTTCAAAGTTACTGACCTTCCCGGGGTATCCCATTTGTCAGGAAAAGGTTATGTTTTTCGCTGTCAAAAAGAAAGACTAATGTCACGACGTGAGCGCCATCTGCCGGATTATACCATCGCCACCATTAAACAAATGCGAATCTCATACTTCAAACAAACATGCGTCACTCTCTTCCAGCAAACGTGTGCGCACTTTCCTTTCAGAACAAACATATACTTATCTCCGTTCAGTTCTTTTACTTTTCCTTCAAATCTTTCGTTTTCCTACTTTCAACCTCTTCTTCTGCCCATCAAAACACAACTGCAAGCTCGCGAGAAACTTCCCATACGAACTTTCGAACCGAACGATGGAACATCCGCCATTGCCCATAGCGCGCCCACCCATGCTCGAAACAATTCTCAAGTTGACTAAACTTTAACGTAAATCTTCAAAAGAGATTAGATACAGCTCAATACGTTCGTGCGCTGATTCGGATTTCGCCCGGGAAAGGCTTCCGTGACTTTCAGCGGACGAGCGCCGAACGTAAAAAAACACGGTGCTGACTCTGGCGGGAGTTGCTTACGGTTGGAAGAGTTTGCAAAAATTTTCACCAGCTCTTCTTCCTCACCCGTTTTGTTCGCAATCAAAGGCGAAAGCAAATGTAAACGAGCACTTCGGAGTGTGGAGCCGCGACGGCTAACGAACGGAAAATTCCACTCGAGCCCGCTGTTTACAGCCGAACCGGACGCGTCGAGTTCATAAACCGTGCTGGAAATGTGATTAAATTTAAAGCACTTCATGAGCTCCCAGCAGCAACCACGCGTCCCCCCCCCAACTGTGTTTGCGATTTGCAAAGTTGCCAGTGGGGTGGAAAGTTTCCACCTCATCGCAGCGAGCAGGAGAAAACCTTGACGACCGTGTCGGCATCGTCCTGTTGCTACCTGGCGCCGCAGGAAAGTCGCTTTTCTTTCCAGCGCCAAAGGGAAGTCCGTATCGCTTACCGGTGGTCTGGACTCCCGCTCGGTTGGATGTATCGCTCCCGTCTCGAAATTGATAACCGTTGATAAACCAGGCCCGCCCGTGGGTGGGTGTATCCATCCGGGCGAGAAAGTAATATTATGTTTGGGCGAGAAAAGATTAATCTCCTCCTCGGGCCATTACTAACGCGCGAGCGCGCGCTACTAGCGTGCAGCGTTTCTTGTTGTTTCTATTTTGCGCTTATCATCATCACCTTCGAGGCGAAACAACGCTTCGTTTAACGTTCGTTAAATGTCGCACGCAACAAAACACAGAGTGTGAAGGCGCGCATCCCTCCACACACCCATTAAATTGCCATGCAAACTCGATGTCATTGACGTTGCTAGGGGTGATTGTTTTTCTTTTCTGTGTGTATCTCTCGCTCTCTCTCGCTCTCTCCCTTTCCCCTCCAGTGGGGGCCACACGAAAATCGAATCAACCATCTGTCACGCGGTGGAAGGCGCGCCCGGTGTCTAATTTCTGTTAAATTTCTGTCTGCACGTGACTGTGGGTGGGTCGCTGCGTGTGTGCCTGTGTGTGTGTGTGTGTCGAAACTTTTTCCACCGAATTTTCCGCCTTTTGCGGGCGCGCGCGCACGAACAACGATCGTGTAGGCCGGTGGCCAGAGGAACGAACCTTCGCAACTAAAGTCTCCACGGCGACACCGGCCCGAGCGAGCACGGCGACACCGACGGAATGTTGATGACTTGGGCGGACGTTCGCTCTTGCGCGGCGAAAACTTTCCGGCCATCATTCTTGATCCCCAATATGTTGCATCGAATTATTATTCCCCCTTTTTTGTGGGCCAGCTTCAGTTAAATATTTATACAGCACACAATACAGCACGCAGCCAGGGGCGGGACCAGTAAATCATCGGATGATTTATTCCTACATCCACCAAACCCACCCCGCTTCGTCCTTTACTGCAAACATTCCCCGACGTGGATAGTTTTTCCTGCATTCCGTCGAGTTTTTCCTCTCTTTCGGGCGCGCTTTTTTTTGTCGCTCTTTTACCAACTGGTTAATTACGTTTGAATGAGCTAGTTAGCGTGTGTATGTGGGGGGAATAGGGCTGCTTCAGTTGTACTTGCCAGAACACTTTATGACTTTTTCCTCTTAAGTAGTTCGTTGTTTAAGCCCCATGTTTGGGCTGCGGCCAAGAAAGAGTTTCTGCAAACGAGCGTAAACGGAGGGGGAGAGTGTAATTTGGCGTACTTCGCGGACTGGCAGTTTTTGTTCACCGCTTGCCTTTTCAGTATTACATCGTGTGAAGAGCCTTAATTATAGTCTCGTTTACTTTGCAACTTGCAGCGGTGTGGGTAAAAAGAAGGGTGGATAGAGGTTTTACATCCTTCTGCTACTTCTATTCCTTGTTTCTTGTGATGCACCGTCTCAAACCGCTCAGCTGCTTTTGCTGTTTGTGAAGAAAATCTTGAAATAAGCCCTGGAATATGCATTGCATAATAATTTATGTACCGAAGCGTTGCTTATTAGCAACTTTAGACCGGTTTGGACATAATTTTGGAAATGTGTTGCTAATTTGCGCCCTAAAGTATGCAATGCGCGTTACACCAACGCTTTAAGAACACTTCAACTAGCAAATTAATCGCTTTTAACGCGTAGATTGCATACTTTTTTGGCTTAACTAACGAGAATCTCGGTCATTTTGCTCGACCCCATCAGAATTATGTAAAGTAGAAGTAAATACTATAGAAATAACTCGTGTGTTGTGCGTTCATATCTAGTTTGTCGAGCAGTTTGCTAATTTTTTAGCTATTTTGGCACATTTGCGCCCAAAAGTATGCAATCCTCAGTACACAAATGCTCTAGTGGTGCTATCAGGGCGTTTTTTTAATCGATTTGAAAGATCTTTGTCACTTATACTTCGCTCATCTACGCAATAGCGTACAAGTTTCAAGCTAAGGAAGATAGAATGTTTTTTTTTGAAACTCTTTAATCATCGTTTTAACACTGAAAAAACAAACGATACGACTGCATTTCCACTACTCGCTTGCAGCCTAGTGAGACCGCGGTAAAGACGCTCAACTCCCGACGGCGACGGCTAACGAACGGAAAATTCCACTCGAGCCCGCTGTTTACAGCCGAACCGGACGCGTCGAGTTCATAAGCCGTGCTGGAAATGTGATTAAATTTAAAGCACTTCATGAGCTCCCAGCAGCAACCACGCGTCCCCCCCCCAACTGTGTTTGCGATTTGCAAAGTTGCCAGTGGGGTGGAAAGTTTCCACCTCATCGCAGCGAGCAGAAGAAAACCTTGACGACCGTGTCGGCATCGTCCTGTTGCTACCAGGTGCCGTAGTCGCTTTTCTTTCCAGCGCCAAAGGGAAGTCCGTATCGCTTACCGGTGGTCTGGACTCCCGCTCGGTTGGATGTATCGCTCCCGTCTCGAAATTGATAACCGTTGATAAACCAGGCCCGCCCGTGGGTGGGTGTATCCATCCGGGCGAGAAAGTAATATTATGTTTGGGCGAGAAAAGATTAATCTCCTCCTCGGGCCATTACTAACGCGCGAGCGCGCGCTACTAGCGTGCAGCGTTTCTTGTTGTTTCTATTTTGCGCTTATCATCATCACCTTCGAGGCGAAACAACGCTTCGTTTAACGTTCGTTAAATGTCGCACGCAACAAAACACAGAGTGTGAAGGCGCGCATCCCTCCACACACCCATTAAATTGCCATGCAAACTCGATGTCATTGACGTTGCTAGGGGTGATTGTTTTTCTTTTCTGTGTGTATCTCTCGCTCTCTCTCGCTCTCTCTCGCTCTCTCCCTTTCCCCTCCAGTGGGGGCCACACGAAAATCGAATCAACCATCTGTCACGCGGTGGAAGGCGCGCCCGGTGT
>KZ070917.1:118981-146529 GCA_002091845.1 Anopheles cracens | reverse complement strand
ACACCGGGCGCGCCTTCCACCGCGTGACAGATGGTTGATTCGATTTTCGTGTGGCCCCCACTGGAGGGGAAAGGGAGAGAGCGAGAGAGAGCGAGAGAGAGCGAGAGATACACACAGAAAAGAAAAACAATCACCCCTAGCAACGTCAATGACATCGAGTTTGCATGGCAATTTAATGGGTGTGTGGAGGGATGCGCGCCTTCACACTCTGTGTTTTGTTGCGTGCGACATTTAACGAACGTTAAACGAAGCGTTGTTTCGCCTCGAAGGTGATGATGATAAGCGCAAAATAGAAACAACAAGAAACGCTGCACGCTAGTAGCGCGCGCTCGCGCGTTAGTAATGGCCCGAGGAGGAGATTAATCTTTTCTCGCCCAAACATAATATTACTTTCTCGCCCGGATGGATACACCCACCCACGGGCGGGCCTGGTTTATCAACGGTTATCAATTTCGAGACGGGAGCGATACATCCAACCGAGCGGGAGTCCAGACCACCGGTAAGCGATACGGACTTCCCTTTGGCGCTGGAAAGAAAAGCGACTACGGCACCTGGTAGCAACAGGACGATGCCGACACGGTCGTCAAGGTTTTCTTCTGCTCGCTGCGATGAGGTGGAAACTTTCCACCCCACTGGCAACTTTGCAAATCGCAAACACAGTTGGGGGGGGGACGCGTGGTTGCTGCTGGGAGCTCATGAAGTGCTTTAAATTTAATCACATTTCCAGCACGGCTTATGAACTCGACGCGTCCGGTTCGGCTGTAAACAGCGGGCTCGAGTGGAATTTTCCGTTCGTTAGCCGTCGCCGTCGGGAGTTGAGCGTCTTTACCGCGGTCTCACTAGGCTGCAAGCGAGTAGTGGAAATGCAGTCGTATCGTTTGTTTTTTCAGTGTTAAAACGATGATTAAAGAGTTTCAAAAAAAAATTCGCGAAGGAACCGAGAAGCGTCGATCCATTTCGTCGTAATTGTTTCCAGCGTATTGTTTTGCACCGCACGCTTCCGCGAATGTGGCTATTTTTCACTGCTTTTCCGCGAATGAACCACTTTCCCGCGTCTGCTCATAGTTGGTCAATATCCGCTCAAATAACCGCCGCACCTACGCACACCTTCGCAAGAAACGTCAAGTGTCTTTATCAAGCTCAGGCAGCACGATAATAGGTTTCTTGTTATAAGTCGGGTGCAGCAGGGGGTGGGGCTAACAATGCAAGAACGGTTGATAAATAGTTTATTTCCCTCCATTTTCATGCAACACACACACTCGGAAGTATTTATACTTCACACATACATCCTCACAGAAGCACAGAGGCGAAAAACGAATAAGCTTTCTCATCATTCCCGGTCGGGTTTTGGGGTTTGTAGGTGAGCGAACCTCCGCTGCTAGCAGCGTTATGCTTTTTGCAGCGACTAACTTCGAGCCCGCTCCACGCCCCCACACGCTCAAAGGAGGGTGAAACTGTGGCAAATTTTCCACTCGCACGCCATTCCGCCCGTGCAACATAAAACCGGCGCGCCAAGAGCGTTGTTTGTTTTGGTTCTTCCGAGAAGAGCCCGAACCCGAGACCGCCGTGTGGGTGGGTGGGTGTGTGTGTGAGAGTTTTATTTTTCTTTTCCGCTTTTAATTTTCCGAGCACAGTTTCCAAGAACTCGCCGGCTCGCCGGCTTCGTGAGCAAACGGGTTGATCGATCCGAGCAGGTAGGCACCAGAAAAAGGGGTCACCGTTGTCGTACAAGATCTTGGGCCGGTAGTTTAAGGTTCGTGTTGCTCTCGTTGCCGTTTTTCCACCAAGAGCGCTCGGCACAGCCACACACACACATACAGGAACACTACGCCGTCGGTCTACCTCCGCAGGAAATACATGTAAAAATAGAGCCAGCGTTGATGGCAGAAAAAACAAACTCGGATGGATGTAAAATAAAGCAAACGTTTATCGTTTCAATCATCGCTCCGGTCGCAGGGTATAATCTACCATCGGATCGGATCTTTGGACGGACGGGAGAGCTCGAAGAAAATGCGACGAGCAAACATTTGTGGGCCCGTATCGGGGTGTTTGAGAAAATTGCTGCCGGCAGACTGCCACAGCCGATGTTATCGCACCCGATAATCCGTAATAATAAATGCAATCACCAGTAATTGAAAACGCTCCGGCTCCGGGAGGATCGAGAGTGGCGGCAAGCGGGCCGAGCCACGAAAAATTAAATCCCCGATAATGTTTTTGATCGATTCGAAAACTTCCCGGCGCCGCCACGCGGGGCGCCACTTTCATCATTTCGGTGTAACGAAGAGGACGGTGTTTCGTTGGCGTGGTTTTACTTTTTCCGGGTCGGCAAAACTTACCCAAAACCTGCCAGATAATCAGCGCAAGAATGATGGCCGGAAAGTTTTCGCCGCGCAAGAGCGAACGTCCGCCCAAGTCATCAACATTCCGTCGGTGTCGCCGTGCTCGCTCGGGCCGGTGTCGCCGTGGAGACTTTAGTTGCGAAGGTTCGTTCCTCTGGCCACCGGCCTACACGATCGTTGTTCGTGCGCGCGCGCCCGCAAAAGGCGGAAAATTCGGTGGAAAAAGTTTCGACACACACACACACACAGGCACACACGCAGCGACCCACCCACAGTCACGTGCAGACAGAAATTTAACAGAAATTAGACACCGGGCGCGCCTTCCACCGCGTGACAGATGGTTGATTCGATTTTCGTGTGGCCCCCACTGGAGGGGAAAGGGAGAGAGCGAGAGAGAGCGAGAGATACACACAGAAAAGAAAAACAATCACCCCTAGCAACGTCAATGACATCGAGTTTGCATGGCAATTTAATGGGTGTGTGGAGGGATGCGCGCCTTCACACTCTGTGTTTTGTTGCGTGCGACATTTAACGAACGTTAAACGAAGCGTTGTTTCGCCTCGAAGGTGATGATGATAAGCGCAAAATAGAAACAACAAGAAACGCTGCACGCTAGTAGCGCGCGCTCGCGCGTTAGTAATGGCCCGAGGAGGAGATTAATCTTTTCTCGCCCAAACATAATATTACTTTCTCGCCCGGATGGATACACCCACCCACGGGCGGGCCTGGTTTATCAACGGTTATCAATTTCGAGACGGGAGCGATACATCCAACCGAGCGGGAGTCCAGACCACCGGTAAGCGATACGGACTTCCCTTTGGCGCTGGAAAGAAAAGCGACTTTCCTGCGGCGCCAGGTAGCAACAGGACGATGCCGACACGGTCGTCAAGGTTTTCTCCTGCTCGCTGCGATGAGGTGGAAACTTTCCACCCCACTGGCAACTTTGCAAATCGCAAACACAGTTGGGGGGGGGACGGCTCCACACTCCGAAGTGCTCGTTTACATTTGCTTTCGCCTTTGATTGCGAACAAAACGGGTGAGGAAGAAGAGCTGGTGAAAATTTTTGCAAACTCTTCCAACCGTAAGCAACTCCCGCCAGAGTCAGCACCGTGTTTTTTTACGTTCGGCGCTCGTCCGCTGAAAGTCACGGAAGCCTTTCCCGGGCGAAATCCGAATCAGCGCACGAACGTATTGAGCTGTATCTAATCTCTTTTGAAGATTTACGTTAAAGTTTAGTCAACTTGAGAATTGTTTCGAGCATGGGTGGGCGCGCTATGGGCAATGGCGGATGTTCCATCGTTCGGTTCGAAAGTTCGTATGGGAAGTTTCTCGCGAGCTTGCAGTTGTGTTTTGATGGGCAGAAGAAGAGGTTGAAAGTAGGAAAACGAAAGATTTGAAGGAAAAGTAAAAGAACTGAACGGAGATAAGTATATGTTTGTTCTGAAAGGAAAGTGCGCACACGTTTGCTGGAAGAGAGTGACGCATGTTTGTTTGAAGTATGAGATTCGCATTTGTTTAATGGTGGCGATGGTATAATCCGGCAGATGGCGCTCACGTCGTGACATTAGTCTTTCTTTTTGACAGCGAAAAACATAACCTTTTCCTGACAAATGGGATACCCCGGGAAGGTCAGTAACTTTGAACGAGAATATCTTTTTAATGCGCATTTGCAGTTGCATCCTTTGTATGGAAAATGGAATATCTATTCTAGCTTTCCCGAACTCGCTCTTGAAGATTTAATTTACTGTCTGTGAACAAAGGGATTTACTGACGGAAGAAACGGCTAAATGAATGTCCTTTATTAATTAAATTATTTACAAGCTCAATGATTAGTTTCTGCTTGCCAGAACAACTTCAAAACTCATCTAAATTGCATTTCCCACTTAAATAAAACTGTCAAAAATAGTTTCTCTATGCTTCTAGCTACTCAACACCAGATGGCGCTCGCGGTTTTAGTGTCAAACTTATAATATTAAATACAGACTGAGATAACATCCACCGCTCTCACTGTCTCTCGCATGTTCACACATTTTCTTTCGCAACGAACGAAATATTAAGGATTCCCAGCTCCAGGACGGGAATCCTTAATCACACGCTTCCCTCCGCCGAGATCCCACTCCCATGTATTCCGAAGGCGAGCCGGCCGGCCTCCTTCGTTTAATCTCGGCCGAGAGTTTCCTCCATTTTCGACGACGGAGTGATGTAGCCGTACGCGTGGTTCCCGTGGAATGTGGAGCTTCGCGGTTGGAATGCGCTGCAAAGATTATTTGGCACGCTGCAAGGAAACGAAAGCAACAGACTCGCGTTTCGGCTTTACTTTACTTTACCGCTTCCACGGCGTGCGATTCGGGCGAAGTTAATTTCTTGAAGCGAGTTTTCGCGCTGGCAACATTTGCGCCAGTGCAGAAGTTTTGTGGCCTACACCTACACCTACACGGCTCCACACTCCGAAGTGCTCGTTTACATTTGCTTTCGCCTTTGATTGCGAACAAAACGGGTGAGGAAGAAGAGCTGGTATTCCGAAGGCGAGCCGGCCGGCCTCCTTCGTTTAATCTCGGCCGAGAGTTTCCTCCATTTTCGACGACGGAGTGATGTAGCCGTACGCGTGGTGTCCTTTATTAATTAAATTATTTACAAGCTCAATGATTAGTTTCTGCTTGCCAGAACAACTTCAAAACTCATCTAAATTGCATTTCCCACTTAAATAAAACTGTCAAAAATAGTTTCTCTATGCTTCTAGCTACTCAACACCAGATGGCGCTCGCGGTTTTAGTGTCAAACTTATAATATTAAATACAGACTGAGATAACATCCACCGCTCTCACTGTCTCTCGCATGTTCACACATTTTCTTTCGCAACGAACGAAATATTAAGGATTCCCAGCTCCAGGACGGGAATCCTTAATCACACGCTTCCCTCCGCCGAGATCCCACTCCCAGTCGATCCTGATGAGACGTCAGAAAAACAACACTCAACGCGCGTTCTTTGCCACCGTCAGCCGATTGGACGTGTGCCATATTCGTGCAGCGACAGGCACGAAGAAAAGCCATTCTCTCGCTTCCGCTTTGCGCTGCTGCGTCGGCAGAAATGTGGACCCGAGGTGGACCGATGCCAGCCCGCCAGAGTCGTGTGTGCTGCTGCTGCTGCTGCTGGTGGTGGTGATCACCTGGAGGCAAGCTGCTGCTGCTGCGAAACTGCGCCATCAACATCACCGGGCTGCGGTGTCGTTAGCAGGCACGTCACCTGGTGCGGGAGGACCCTGCCCGGCCAGACCCGGTATCGCATAATATCGATAAAATATGTAAGAAGATTTGTGGTTTCCCATTGCTTCCTCCTTTCCTCCATTGGGCAACCCTGAGATCAACATTCGATTTGGCAATCGCCGCGGTCCGTAACATCCGAGCGTTTCGGTTTCGGCAAGTGTGAAAAGCGGACAAACTGGGGGGGAAAAATCGCTCCTTCAGCACCTGAAGACGGCGGGAACGGCGACCCGTGGCAACGTGACGCAAAATGGATGGCTCACGGATGTGGCCGAAGTCAAGCAAGCGCGCGGCACGAACTGGCGGCTGCAGCGCGAGCAAGCGGAGCGATGGTAGCAATTTAACTTTCGCTTATAATTTGCACCGGCTGAAATTGAATGCCGAATGAGCGAACGGTGCCGGACGATGGGCCGAGGGGGGAGAAAAAATGCCGCTCCAACGCTGGAATGGCATAGGCCTATGCTGGCCCGAACGCAGTTTGAATAAATGATGTGCAATTTGCATGTGCCGCCGTCTCGATCTTAGGAGGCTGAGGGAAACCCGACCCCGGACCAGGAACGGCGCGCGCTTCTCCAACTCCCAGCAAGCCGGGAATGATGAAGGAAGTTTTCTTAAAGGATTTAGCAGGCAGGCGGCTACCACGGGCGGCGCTGCCGGATGATAAAGTAGGCATTAGTGGATTGTGGTGTGCCTTAGTTGGCCCTCCGAGGGAACGGACTCATTGTAGGCCAGCGTTGTGTGCGTTGTGCGCTGGCTTGATTGTGGTTCTCCGCCCGAGCTCCGTGGGGCGTGTGGTTTTGGGGTCGGCGGGCGTAAGTTTGTGCCTCACTTTTGATCGATTTTCTAGCCGAGCTTGTAAGCCGGCCGGAGGCGTGTGTAAGAATGTTAGGCATGAATGAAGCGAACGGTGCCGGCGTCTGGCCGTGTGATGGATGCGAGAGACTTAATGGTTACAATGAGCAGGGATTAGTATGAAAGATTTCTTTGGCAGCCTTTACTTTGGCTTGGGGGTTTTTTAATACACCCGACGCACATGAAGTTATAATGAAGACACGGTCTTGGCTTTGGGATGCAAGATTGCTGATAGGATAGTTCACAGAGAGATTTGTAGCTTTAAGTGGCATGCCATCTTACCTTGTGCTACTTGACACTAGATGGCGCTTCAGGATTCGAGTCTTTCAGTTCTATAGAGCCTTTACTAATACATCTTTAATAGTTTGTTTTTCGTGCATATAATGCATACTTTCAGGGTGAATAAGCATTGATTATTGCTGATTTAAAAATGCTTTATTAAGAAGCTAAAAAGCAATTTCTTACAATATTTTCCTCTGCTGGAAAAATTGGGCAAAAACTGATCATATACAAATCCGGTTGCATACTTTTAGGCTGATAAAACGAAATTAAATTAAAATTATGCAATGCGTAGTACACGAAAACATTCTCAACGCCTTATTTGAAGAATATTTTCCAGAAATAAATATGTTAAACTACGAGTAGTGATGTGTGAGACGCTTTAGGGTGAAAAAGCTCTTACATCAGGATATAATGCTGATGCAATGAAGAGCCTTTTTCAATAAGTTAATATTTTTAATATTCATATATACATTTGTTTTTCGATATTTGCGCTAATACAGTATTAAAAATGCATTAAAAAGCGATTTTAGCACAGATTGCATACTTTCGAGCTGAATGTTCGAATCTGCCCCAAAATGTATGCAAACTAATGCATTACACCATCGCTTTATTAATATTGCATACCCCAGTTTAACACTGTTTTCCGATAAGATGCTTTCCAAAAGTGTTACAGGAAGGATGTACATTGTTGATTTAGTGTTTTAACATCATATTACTTCGAACTGAACTACCACAAATCAACAGGGCGTGCGTTTCTTCAACAAACTGTCTAAACGAAGCAACGCCGTGTTTCGCTGGTAACGAACGGTGGTACCCGTGCAAAGCGATTTTCTCAACCGAACAGCATTGTACGCCGTTCTGAAAACTTTTCCAACCCCTTTCGGAGCGGTGCAATTATTTCGGAACCAGAAAACATTCAACCTGTGCCACCGCCACCGGGAGGAAAGCAACGTTCGCCCGCGTTCAGTCGCGGGTGCATCCAGCAAACAGCGGCGTAATGATTGAAAATGGGTGCTTTGCCGTTCGAAATCCCTCTGCACCTGGGTGCAAAGTGCATTTAGGACGCGTAGCACCCCCGCTGCGCCACCCCAGTGTTGAGCTTTTGCGTGGAAAACAGACGGTTGGTGTTCTGGTTTCGGTCGTCTCTGCCTCGGGCGGACCACCGGAACCGGCGGAAAACAGCGCTATTTGTTCGACTGTCGGGCAAAACAGATTGCGGAACGTGTGCGCGTATGTGTGTGCGCGTGTGTCGTGGCAAAACCGTTCCATCTTTCTGCCATAGCAACTGGTGCGCGTGTGGGTGTGAGCGTTGTTGGGCTGGAGGCACCGCGTAAGGAAGCTATCGTCCTGCGTTGCACCACCATTTGACGGAGGTCCTTCGTGGTCTTTTGTAGCGCCGCAGCCGTGGATCCCTTTTTTCCACCAAGGCAAGGCACGTTTTGCGAGATGAAAGAACATTTTTGTTTGAAAACGAACTAGGGGATGCGAAGCAAAAACACAACGAAACACACAGCAAACGAACAAAAAAAAAGGGGGAGCGAAGAAATGAAAACTGTCAACGACGGAGAGACAACGATCGCAATGGGTGGAAACCGGCGGCCGGAGCACTTCGGAGAGGTGTATCTTCCGGTTTCCGCGCTTCTCTAACACTACGATCGCCGCCTACTCCAGTTGGAGCCAACCTTTGCCCAGACTTTAACCGAAACTGGTGTGTCTTTGCGGGGACGCTTCACTTTCCGTGCGCGTTTGCTTTGCTGCTGTCACTGGGTCGGAATAAAGGGTCCACAAACATTTGCCAGAAGATAATTATATCTGCCTGTATGTATGAATGTGTGTATATATGAATGTACTTCCTGGACGGTCCCAAAGGAGCGCAACTGATTAAAGCTGAGTGAAAAAGCAAACATCAAAGCAAACCCTGGAGCGAGCGGCAATCTGAGCGAGAATCATCAGCCGTTTGTTTACGGGGCCGGATTGAGTGCTTGATAAAAAAAAGATAAGTAGATTTCTTCTCCGCTCTCCGGAGAGAACGGTTTGCAGAAGGACAAAGAAGCAATTCTCAGCTATCCTGGGGACGACTGTTGTCTTACAGCGAGAAACCGTTTAGTGCTTGTTTCTCTGGCCGAGTTGTTCAAGTAATGGAGCACCGCTTGTAAACGGTTCCACTATAACGTCAAGTGGAGCTCACCAAACTGTTGCTTTGAGCATTGTGCCCGTGACCTTTTCTCTCTCTCTCTTTCTCGATAAGTACACGAAAATAGATGCCAGCCGGTCATTAATGTTTGACCCGCCCGGGCGCGGAAGCGGGCTCGCGCAATTGAAAGGTTATTGCAAAACAAAAGCTATTCTTAATGCGCCATTGCGCGGCCCGGTTCCAGAAGCGCGTCCCTTTTTAGCGAGAAAACACTCGCACGCCTTTGTTAAAAATGATAATATTGTTGCGTTCCGTGAAGGCAAGCACACTTCGACAAACAGCCTCCCGGCGGAAAATGGCGGACTTCGTAAAACAATCGCGAGGGGATTTCGCCGGCCGTGCTATTGTTGCCAACAAGCCGTGCTTTTTTTACTGCTGTTGTTGTTGTTGGGTTAGCTCCCTAGTAAAGGACCGACACCACGAGGCCACCCACGGCAGACGATCCCCGGAAGGACGCCCTTCTTCGCACTGATGAAGTGGCCTCTCGAAAAACGACAATAACTTTCACAGCGCGAAGTGAGTTTATCGGTTTATTTCGCCCTCCTCCGGTTCCTGTGCTGGTCGTGGTGATGACGACGACGGCAACAATACTGGGCAGTGTGGGACAAGATTAAGGTTCTGCCAATACTTGTTGTCTGGTGGCTGCTGCTTTCATGTCGATTGGCGGAACAATTGGCCCGGCCGATCTGGGTGGTGCGTGTTGACGCAAGTCTTTTGTCATTGACCATCGCGTTGGAATGGGGAGGAAGATCCCTCGAACCAATCGTTTAGCCAGGATAATGGAAAACGTAAATGAAATGCTGCGAGAAGTGTGCCAGGAACAAGCGTTTGCTGTCTTTGAGCGATTGCTGTCAATTTCACAGAGCAGCTGAGTTGGTGGTGTGTGTTAGCACAGATTGCATACTTTCGAGCTGAATGTTCGAATCTGCCCCAAAATGTATGCAAACTAATGCATTACACCATCGCTTTGTTAATATTGCATACCCCAGTTTAACACTCTTGTCCGATAAGATGCTTTCCAATAGTGTTAGAGGAAGGATGTACATTGTTGATTTAGTATTTTTACATCATATTACTTCGAACTGAACTACCACAAATCAACAGGGCGTGCGTTTCTTCAACAAACTGTCTAAACAAGGCAACGCCGTGTTTCGCTGGTAACGAACGGTGGTACCGTGCAAAGCGATTTTCTCAACCGAACAGCATTGTACGCCGTTCTGAAAACTTTTCCAACCCCGTTCGGAGCGGTGCAATTATTTCGGAACCAGAAAACATTCAACCTGTGCCACCGCCACCGGGAGGAAAGCAACGTTCGCCCGCGTTCAGTCGCGGGTGCATCCAGCAAACAGCGGCGTAATGATTGAAAATGGGTGCTTTGCCGTTCGAAATCCCTCTGCACCTGGGTGCAAAGTGCATTTAGGACGCGTAGCACCCCCGCTGCGCCACCCCAGTGTTGAGCTTTTGCGTGGAAAACAGACGGTTGGTGTTCTGGTTTCGGTCGTCTCTGCCTCGGGCAGACCACCGGAACCGGCGGAAAACAGCGCTATTTGTTCGACTGTCGGGCAAAACAGATTGCGGAACGTGTGCGCGTGTGTGTGTGCGCGTGTGTCGTGGCAAAACCGTTCCATCTTTCTGCCATAGCAACTGGTGCGCGTGTGGGTGTGAGCGTTGTTGGGCTGGAGGCACCGCGTAAGGAAGCTATCGTCCTGCGTTGCACCACCATTTGACGGAGGTCCTTCGCGGTCTTTTGTAGCGCCGCAGCCGTGGATCCCTTTTTTCCACCAAGGCAAGGCACGTTTTGCGAGATGAAAGAACATTTTTGTTTGAAAACGAACTAGGGGATGCGAAGCAAAAACACAACGAAACACACAGCAAACGAACAAAAAAAAAGGGGGAGCGAAGAAATGAAAACTGTCAACGACGGAGAGACAACGATCGCAATGGGTGGAAACCGGCGGCCGGAGCACTTCGGAGAGGTGTATCTTCCGGTTTCCGCGCTTCTCTAACACTACGATCGCCGCCTACTCCAGTTGGAGCCAACCTTCGCTCAGACTTTAACCGAAACTGGTGTGTCTTTGTGGGGACGCTCCACTTTCCGTGGGCGTTTGCTTTGCTGCTGTCACTGGGTCGGAATAAAGGGTCCACAAACATTTGCCAGAAGATAATTATATCTGCCTGTATGTATGAATGTGTGTATATATGAATGTACTTCCTGGACGGTCCCAAAGGAGCGCAACTGATTAAAGCTGAGTGAAAAAGCAAACATCAAAGCAAACCCTGGAGCGAGCGGCAATCTGACAAATGGGACAAGAATTAAAGTGATCAAAAGATAGCCAAAAATGGGGATTATTAGTCTGCACACCATAAAAAATCATACCAACATCTACCGAGCAAGATAGCTGTCATGTGGTTTAGAGTTCAATTAAAATGATATCCACTGAGTTCTTCAAAAATACTAACCTAAAAGTCTTAAATTTTCTATAACCTAACACTGCGACTATTACATTACTGTCTACTCAATCACTGTGCCGGGATTACATCGAATGTTTTCGCGGGAACTGTACCGGAACGTCAAGCCCAACACCTCCGACCCTCGAATCGATGCTCCGGCATTGTACATTTTCCAACTACCCTTGACAGCCACGAAGAAACCGGCCACGAATTTAATTCTATCCAATCAAAACTACCCGAAAGTCGGCACCGAGTTTATTTGCCCGGGCGTTTAGTGCTGCCAGGACATTAATTTATCACCAGCGCTTTAAAACAATAATTTTCACTTTACAAACAAGCACACTTGGGCTCTGTCCGTCCTGGGGAACCCAGGAGAGGGCTTAAATGGCATCATTTTCGCCGCCACGGCATCGATTGCGACGCGTTTCCTATTTTCTTCTCTGCCCACTTCCCCGAAAGTTGTCTTTTGGCCAACGTTGGCGTTTCCGGGCGTCGTTTTCGATTTCGGTTCGGGTTTTCTTCCCCCCCCCCCCCCCAGCACACAAGGTGGGTGGACGGGTGGGTGGTGTCAACTGTTGATGGCGCAATGGTTGGTGTGGGTGTGGGCTTATTATTTATTATCGTAAAACTGTAACGTTCCGTTTCGGTTCGGTGTGTCCTTCTTACGCCTGAGCCGAGCCAGTGGGAGACTTTCGGCCGGGCCGTCAACATTTTCCACAAACAAACAGTTTCCTGTGTCGCTTTCGGAAAGCGGGACCCCCCGTCGGGAGGTTGAGTTTCGTTTTTTTGTTGGTTCATTCCACCGGCACCATGCTGGCCGTTTTTCAGAGGGTTTCTGGAGCGTTTATCAGAAATCTGGGCGCTTCCCCGGGGGCCTTCACTGCCATTTCCGGCAACAGTTTTGCTTTGGCGGACTATTTTGCGCCCGCAAAGGCACGGGAACAATGGGCTCCGGTTCGTTCGACCTGAAGAAATAAGGAACCGGCTCGAAATTGGTCTATAATTGGGTGAAATAATGTCATCAAACACAACAGGGAGCAGTGGGCCGGCTTTGTGAAGGTGTTTTTTACACTCACTCGTCGTGTAAATGGCCGCCTTACCAGCCAATTAGGAGTAAAAACAGAACCGGTAAACTAATAATAATGGCATAAAGGGGGAGGAAAAAGCAAACATAAAGCATTACAATTCCAGGCTCATTAGCAGGGTTCTGCGTGAGAAATTCCTTCCTCCGAATCCCTAGGGAACTCAAAGAAAACGGCCATTGAAGTAACGCGCGTGTGTGTGTGTGTTCTTCTCAACCCACACATCCGCATTAGCATAAAATCGTTTTTTTTCTTTCTCGACGCTGAAACCAGAGCTTGAATTGCCAGTAAACACTCCACTATTTGCCTGCTAGCCTTTGAATGTGAATGTGTTTTTTTTATTGCCCTTTCAAAGCACGTGTAACGTGTGCGCATAGGAGGAAGTAGTGAATAATTGTTTTTCATATTTTTTGTTTGTTTCGAACACATTAGCGAGCAGCTTGAGGTGAAATGCCAAAGGTGTGGCACCGGCGAGAAATTTGTTCAGTACCGGTTTCAATTAATGAATGTCAGGCGAAGGAATGGCGGCGCCCAGCGTGGGTCACTCGAATGGAAGTAAATTATTCATAAAAAAAGCAAATCTCCCATCAAGAAGAAGCAAGGAAGGAGCGCGGTGGTCGTTTAGTGGCGCATTAAAGCGTCATAAACTTTACACATGTATGACGGATTTGCATAAAAGCGCATGGCAGCGCATAAACGTCATCGGCAGTCGCATGCCACCGTGTGACGTTCGGTGATGGTGGTGTTGTGACGTATGTGTGTGTGTGTGGTCGTGAATATTTTAGCCTACGCTGGTGCTTTTTGTTGCCGGCGCCATGTGACAAATTGGATTGAGCGTTGTTTGGAGTGAGTGAGAGAAAAAAAAACAATTCATACGTAGCAGCTGAAACGAGTTAAGCCCTGCCCCGCGATTAAGCCAATTTTCTCATCAAAAATAAATCACCTTGTACCGGGCGAACTTTAATTGCGCGCAAATGAAGCCGTGATCGTACGCTGATTGATTCGAATTAAAGCACTTAACCGAGTGCACCGAGCTGCTGGTGCTGATGGTGAGGAGCTGTGTAAGGTGAAACATAAATTGGTGTGTGAAAAATTAATAATTTTGGTGGAAATTTTAGTCTCGGGAAAAATTCTACTGTCAAAACACGCGTTTAAACGGTTCAAGCGGATAAAATGTCCATCAAGAATCATAGATGTAGTTTAAGTTGCATACATTTAGGCGTAGTTTAGCTTTATCAGCCCAAAATTATGCAATTTTTAATCACAAATGCTTTGCTTTGCTGCGAGGCATCGAATAAAGCGTTCATAATGCTTTAATGTAATATTGGATGAGTACATTGCATACTTTTAGGCTGTTTTACCATATTAGACCCAACAAAACGCTTCATAACCGTGTTATTTGCCAGTTTAATAACTAAATCCCAAAGATTTAGTAAATTTGACCTTGCTTTTCAAGGAAAACCGATCTCCATTCCTACGAACTATTCGAACGCATTTTCGTATCGCCCAGACCGGCAAACTGCTATGAAAATATTGGTGTGAAAACGTCAGCAATCACGTCCGCACGAGATTGACAGGTTCGAAACGATTCGAGCCGTGTGATCCTGTGACCGACATTTTTCCCCGTTTCCCAACATCAGCATCGTCGTTATCAAACCACTTCATGCTACGATGCGTTCGAGTTCGCAACGCAAGCACCACCCGGCCCTCATCGTTACTCTTTTGATCTGCTCCGGTGGGTTGCTCTGGAACGGCTGCGTGCTATGAGGTGCCCGGGTTGGTTCGCAGCCCTTGTGAGCAGTTTTCCGGCGAACCCATTCGCTCGCTAAGAGGATACGAACAGCCTGCGGCAGGGCTCCGCAGAGAATTACCTCCGGTTCAATCGGTCACTAGCAGATAACAGTGCTAAAGACAACAAATTGATGAAAGCTTCTATGAAGTGGAGTGAGTTGACGATGCCAGCGGCAGCACTTAGGGAGAAATCAACAGATAAGGTAGCCTTGAAGAAAAAAAGTCCTAGATCTACACCATTTAGTGGAGCAGGCACACGGACATGAGAGTTACTGAGGGTTCTTAGTAGCGGTGGATTTTGATCGTTCCCCTTCTGATGAATATTAGTCCGACGAGATGTGCAAGAGTGTGGTATTGCAAATCAAGTTATAAAATTGAAAACAGCACCCTGTGCTCTGTTCTAATTAACTCGAGTTCGAAGCAATCATTTATGTTCTTCAAACATTTACTGTTCACTTAACCGGCAGCTCCCTCTAGCGGGAAAAAAAACTCTTTCTATCAGAATCGCTTCTCAACAGCCGCTGTTTCCGCACGATTCTGGCCGGCAAAAGGCAACATTTAGGAACGAAATTTGTCTGAAAAATATATCCTACGAGAACCAGAAACAAAACAAAACAAAAAAAACACGCCACGACTCGGCGCTTCGGAACTAAATAGCGCCCCACACCATCCGCTAAACAATGAAAAACTGCGCTCAATCAGATTTATCAGCTGGAAATTCATTTTTCACACACAGCGCCCGGCGTGCATAACGACTGAATAATTCGGTCCACTTGCGCGCACCGAACTAACCCACCTCGCGTGGCGGAGTTGGCTCGGCTGAGAGAAAAATTGCAAACAAAAGCGGGAAAAAGAATGAAACACACAGATAGCACACGATACGAGCACAGTACAGTGTCGAGTTCGGTTCAAAAATCTGCCTGCGTCATCGGCTTCACCATCGAAGAGGCACACCCCCATGGTGGGTGTGTGTGTGTGTGTGCCCGTGTTGGCAAACACACAAAAAGCGGAAGCGAATTTTCTGGTGCGCTTTGGTCAGGTCGGTCGGTTTGGTTCGGTCGCTCGGTCAATAGGACACCGCTCCGAACTAAGACAATAAATGTACATCCTCCACTCTCTCTCTAACTCGGTGTATTTCAAAACGGTTCTGTGGAGTGATTTTTTGTTAAATTCTGCGGTGCTTCAAACCGGGCCCGGCTGCCGGTTCATGAAAATGTTTCCCGAGGGGTGTTTGAGTTGCACTTTGCGCGCGCCGTTTCGCCCCCGGAAGCGATACTTGTAGCGCCTGGCAAAACGCCTCGGAACGGATGAACTGCGATCAAAATTTGATGACCAAAATAAATTGAGCCTTCCCGTGGAAAAGCTAGCTTGGAATTTGTTTTTGTTCTACATAAAGAGCGATAACGAGAGATAGAGGGACAGCGTGTGCGGGTGGTGCGTTAGTATTTGTTTTGCTCCAATCTAAACGATGGACACATTTTGCCTCGGGTCGGTGTGGATTTTAGAATTTATTTTACGGATATATTTTCGCCTACTTCGTATCGCGATATGGAGCGATGTTAGGACGCTTGCGCTCAAATAACGCGTAAATAACAAAATACCATAACTAAACCATAAAGCATATTATAACGAATATATAAAAATAAAAGCTTCAAATCACCTCTTGTTAAGCAGAACTTTAATATAAAATAAGTACCTAGTAAAGTATCATTAAAGCGTGTATAAAGAGGTTTATAAAGCAAAATGTATAACTTTAGGTGCATATTTTCCTAATCAGCCGGAAAGTATGCAGTCCGTACGGCAAAATGTTTTTTTTCATCAAATAACAAATGATGGATTATTAGCAATTTCTTTTCAAGCCTTCTTCAAAACAAAATAAACATTTTCACTAGCTGGCGCCTTAAAGTATGCAATATGTGCATTTGCTTACTCAACTAGCACGCTATATTTATGACTGCTCGAACAAATCGTTCACAATAGATTCATAGAGCATTTGTCATGAGAATTGCATACATTTGGGCTGATTGGACAGATAAACTTTAAAAAGTATGCAGCGTGCACAAAACTAATGCCTTATTAGTGTATTATTTGCTATTTTAGCACATATTTTCCGCTGGCTGTTAATGTAATGTGTTGAGAACATGTAAAGGATCAAATTAAACGATTAAACGTAACAACTATTCATTCAACATTAGTGCCTATTATTGAAACAACACTGGGACAGCTGTTGAAGAGATTTTAGCAACCACTCCACCCTCTCAAACCAATCAGTGTAAAAACTGATCCATATGCTAACCGCTATCGTAATCCCCACTTATGCCTGAAAATTACGCTAGCAAACAGATTGGCTGCCGAATGCGTTCCTTTCAACGGAAATTACTACAAAAAATGTGATTTCCGTGATGAAGAAAACATCTAAATCGTCCCACCGCGCGCACACTCACACACCCGCAAGGGAGTTAAGGAGGGTGGACAAAACCAACGTTTTGCTTTAACGTCCTCCTGCCTCCCTCCCACACCTGAACATGGTCTCCACATTATCGCAAAACCCCGTCGCTCGGTCTGTCTGTCCGTCCCCGGCCGCTCGGCGAAAACCTTTCTGCTCGTTTGCGGTGCTGGCGGTGGCAGTCAATATTTGAGGAGATGACATTATGCTTTCCTGGGACCGCAGCGCTCGACACGGATGCAGAGGTTTGTTCCAGCTTCCGGGCCCCGAAGGTCCCGCACGGCCCTCCGTGATCCGTGGAGGTTATCTGGGCGCCTATCGCTCGCCGCCACGTATGGTAAATGGCACGGTGGCGTCGCGCTCGCCGAGTAGCGTGCTCACCGTGCACGAAGTAGGTTGAGCCGGTATTAAGGATGGTTTTATGCCTCGCCTTAGGCTTGTACACAAGCTTCTCGAAGCGGCCCGGGAGCGGCCAAAAGGTAAGGCAAATCGAACCCATGTGGTTCGATAAAAACGTGCGCCCAAGTAAATCAATTTCCGGCGAAAAGTTTTAGGTCGACGAGGACGGCTTTTGGGGCGTTTTTTGTTGTTGTTGTTGGGGACCTTTAAAACCGTTCCCGAAAGGAATTTCGCCGAACTAATGTGTGTCAGAAGGTTAAAAGCTTATTTTCTTTTCAAAATTTGAAATCGATTGAAAGTCAATTACGCGAAAAAAGCAATAGAATGAAGTATTTTGTAGCAGAATTGCCTTTAAATGAATACTTAAAATATGTGTTTTGAAATAATTGTTATACGAGTTGCATACATCGCGGCGCAAAACGATCCAATTTCGCCTAAATGTATGCAAAGCTTAAAACAAGCCTTTATCTTTCTGAACTGTAGTAATACAAATCTGGAAGTGCTAAAAACAATCGTTTAAGTACAAGAAACAGATATTCCTCTGCTGTTCAAACGGTGGAAAACGTTCCAGGAGTGTTCGCTTCATCGCACTTGAATGCGCTAGAAAGCGTTCCCTGTGAACTGAATCCTTCCAGCGATTGCATAGCTGCCGAACAATCGCTCCGGGTCTAAAGCTAGCGTAACAGGAGCAAACCGGCACGTCCTTTCCGCTCACTCGGTAGGGTTTTTTTTGTACATCGTTTTGTGTTGCTTTGCGCAACAACTCACACACAAAAAAAAACATCCCTCACCGATGTGTCCGTTCGAGACATTCAATTTTAGATTCTCTGCACCATCGGAGCATCCCACCAGTTTCGGGACGACCAGCCTTCCGAAACCACAGCCGTCTCTAATGGCGGTTGGTTAGCTGCGGGTTGCTGCGCCACCCGGTCCAAACCGGAGGTGGTTTAAAGAAAAGCCCGCATCGCCGGCGATGTGAAGAGTGAAATTCGTGAACTGACCCAAGGTCACTGTCCCTTTTTGGGTGACGCAAAACGACTCGGCCCGGTCGGAAACTGTCGGTGGTCGGGGAAGTTTGCTCGCAGGCGATGGCTATATGTCACTCGAGAAAGACACCCCAGAAGCATTTCGCAATCGCACGCACGCACGCAGCAAGAATTCGCAGAACACCAGCGAGAGCGTGTCTCCCCTTTCGTTCTCTCGACAGCGGTTTTTGCTGCTACCGGGAATGCTTCCAGTGTTTTCCGTCGCAGCTTCTGCTTCGCGAGCGGAGCCATTGGAAAATCGGAACGGACAAACTTTTGCCCACTCGCACCCGCAGACTGATGACCCGCTTTCCACTTTGAATCATTTTTAAAGTTTAATAGTGGGCTCCGGGGGAGGCGTTGGCACGCGCGAGCGCTCACGGCGGGTCGTTTATGTACATCTGCAGGCAGATTTTTCGAACGCAAACGACATCCGTTTCGTGCGCGGTTTTCGTTATGCGAGCAGTAAGAAGATTGTGGTTTAAAGGGTTTAAAGAGAGGGGCGTAGAAACGATTCCCCGAAGGGATGGTTGTTTCGCGAAAGTTAGGAGAAGAGTTTTCTGTGTTAGTTGTTATCATTATATTTAATGCGAAAAGATTTTCCGAATGGGGAAACGCACGTCGGGCATTGCATGAATTTGAATGAGTTTTTTCGCAATCAGTCGTTTATTCCATAAAAAAGTGTACACGGTCTAAAGCTGCCACTGAGCAGCTGAGAAAACCAAACCCATGGAAAGCTTCACTTTCATGGTTATTACTGGGTCGAAATACGTTTTTTTTACATTTGAATGAAAATTTTGAATAAAGTTTCTAATTATTGCATAATCATGCACAAATAAACGTAGGTATATACTTAAAAGACAAGACATGACTTATTACCTAGCAAAATATCATAGTTAAACTGACAAATGAAGCGTTTATAATGCATAAAGCGATGATGGAATGCTGATTGCATACTTTTAGGCTTATATACGCAATACCCGCCCGAAAGTAGGCAATCATTTGTGAAGAAGTTTTATAAAGCGTTTTGGAAGAATATTCACTTCATCCTATTTACGAACTTCATATTGCATACTTTAAGGCGTTTCGGTTACTACTCACGAAATGATGTGAAGGTGTTTTTACAAAGAATTTAAATGTTGATAGCTAGACGCTACAATGGGAACTATAATTGACTTAAGAAGCCATTATCATTCATTCTCTACCCACTCTCTAACTATTTCTAGCTTAAAGACCACTTTGAAGACTTCCCAAAAATCGTTAAAAAAACACCTCACCTTCTTCAAGCAGCTCTTAATTTCTCCTAACACCGAAACAATCCGGGCACAACGCCAGATCACGCACCAAAGCACATACATTAAAGAATTCCTGTCCGATCGGTGGTGGACTTCTGTTTCGCGCGAAAAAAAAGAGCAAACCGCTTTCTATAGATCCGCAGCAATATGTGTGTGGACGGGGGTGCGTGTTCTTTATGTGTGCTTTCATTTAGCTAAAAGCGCTTCATCCGCGCCGGGCGAACAATTCACGGAATGCAGTGTGCGCGCGCGTTTGGCGAATCGCACGCTTTGGTGGTCAGTTTGCCGCCAGTAGCCAACACAAAAACCGCCTCAATCGCTTTCGATAACTTCCGGCCCGGCCGGATAAGTCATCGAGCTGGGAAGGGAAGCTGAGTTCGGGTTCGGGAGGAGAAAGGTTTCATTGTAGTTGTTGGTGTTGCTCGGTGGAGCAATGAATCAATTTCCGAATGGGTGGCCCACGCACGGCAGACGGACACACTGGACCCGGGAACAATGAGTGCGTGAGCGTATTGTTCAAACGTCTGTTTCGGAGTCGAAGCCCTTCGGTGGCAGAGGCACTGCCGGCGGCGAGAGGTGAAAATCGGTCAGCGTGTTATGAAGAATTCAACAGCAATTGCCATTTTCACTCGCCGGACAGAGAGTGTGTTGTGGGTTTTTGTCTGCCGGGAAAGAAAAGCCACCGGAAGGGAGCAACGGATGTGGAGCGGGGTAGGATTGAGAGGGGAAATTAATCGATATTTTGTCGAGTTTTTGAGATTCCTAATCGACAAATTGAACAACGTTTCGCGTGCCGGTGCCGGTGCTACCCGTTCGTTGATCTCGTGGTGGGTTGTTCCAGGCGGACGTAGACGGCAGTCGTTGGAAAACATTGATACTCTTCAATCTGGGAGACACCCGGTCGACATGCGTTTGACGATGAAGTGTGAGTTTGTCGTTAAAAGCATGTTTTACTGTGGTAAACAGTGTCACTCAAGAAGAGTTGCAGTTCAGAATTTGATCAATAATCTTCTTTACAAGAAACTCATGAAGCTAACTAAGCTATACCTTCGAATATTCTACAGATTTGATGTAGAATAAAAACTATTTATATATATTCGTCCTTGATCCAATAAATGAACTCTTAACAAAGTATTTGCCATCAAATTTGTCCTACCGATTGCATACTTCACTTTGAAACTTATTCGACCGTTTGCGCCTAAAAGTATGCAATCCGACAAATGCTAATATTCGTTAGTGAGAATAAAAGCTAAACAATAAATCAAATAAACTTTTCAGAAAATGCAATAAATAGAGTAGAATACTGTAAAGCACAAACGACACAGAAGGCAAGCAAAGATACGCTGATAAGAGCAGCAATCATGAACACATAACAAGACGATAGTTTCATCTCAATAGCAACTCGCTTTCCACAGGGGAGGGATTTCAAATGAAAATCAGCGTCTCCTGTTGCCCGCAAATTCCTGTCCGATTCTCGGTGGCCCTGAGAAGTGCTTCCTGCGAGTGCCGTCCCGGATGGAGGCTCGCTCGTATTCAATCGCAGCAAACTCGCGTGAAACGGAGCCAGCCACGACGGACGGCTCAAGTTTCTTCATGCGCCAGCGGCACGGCAAAGGGTGATTTTGCGGGCAACGTGAATCCCTAATCAAAAGAAGCTTCGCTGGCCCAGCGTTGCGCCCGCGTCCACTGTCTTGGAGCAGTAGCCGCACCGAGCGTTGGAAATTTCTTTGATATTAGAATCTCTTCAATTACAGCGCCCGCTGGTCCGCCGCTGCGCCGCTTTCATCTTTCGGGAGGCGATCTCCCCTTGGGTTTGACCAGCGTCAGGAGCAGCAACAGCACGGTGAATCGTTCCAGAGCATGATGCCCGCGTTGCGATGGGTGTTGATGGTGATTTTTGTGTTTGAATTAAAGATAAAAGGATAATTTCGTTATGGAATATAAATGAAATTATATCATCCCGGGAACGACGGTCGCCATCTACCGGGATCCCGAACGATGAGTCATGATTTTTCCTCCACGTTGCATTACCTTTCCGGGACCTTTTCTTCCCGGCGGATACGTACCATCCCACTCAGCAGCAAGGAAAGGGTTAATTAGGGATGATTAGTCCCTTCTTATCGTCGGCCGGCTCGGGCCGGCTGGATCTCGTAAATTACGCCTGATGGAGATTTATTGAATTTTGATAGATTTAGACCGAAGCCAGATGGTGCGAACGAGACAGGGTGGAGCGTTTCAAACACTTCAACACCAAATTTGAGCTGGTTTTTTGCTCATCAAACAGCAGGTGTCTATAAGCTAACAAGCTCCTGGAGCGCACAAAAGAAGAGACACAATAATCCCGTCTAGTTTTAAGCCACCGAGACTCCACAATTGGGGGACTCGTAATGCGCTGAGTGTGGAGTTCCGCCGAAAGCGTTCCAGCTTTCCCCCCGGCCAAACGGTGCTAAAAGCATGTGGCCGCGGAGAGATGAAAATTATTTTTCCATGGAAATTTTCTCCGCCGTGTCTTCATCGGTAAGCCTCGACGAATGACGAATAATAGTATTCTTCCGGCGCACTTTTGGAATATTGAGTATGGTCGCAATTTCGCGCGCCCAGCGACCTGGAAACCGGCGTTTGATATCCAGTGCGGTCGCCCTCGTGTAATGGCTGTGACTTTGATTGTGGACGAATTGTCCTGGGACTTTTATGGGATTGGCGTGGGACGCTCGCGTGAAACGGAGCCAGCCACGACGGACGGCTCAAGTTTCTTCATGCGCCAGCGGCACGGCAAAGGGTGATTTTGCGGGCAACGTGAATCCCTAATCAAAAGAAGCTTCGTTGGCTCAGCGTTGCGCCCGCGTCCACTGTCTTGGAGCAGTAGCCGCACCGAGCGTTGGAAATTTCTTTGATATTAGAATCTCTTCAATTACAGCGCCCGCTGGTCCGCCGCTGCGCCGCTTTCATCTTTCGGGAGGCGATCTCCCCTTGGGTTTGACCAGCGTCAGGAGCAGCAACAGCACGGTGAATCGTTCCAGAGCATGATGCCCGCGTTGCGATGGGTGTTGATGGTGATTTTTGTGTTTGAATTAAAGATAAAAGGATAATTTCGTTATGGAATATAAATGAAATTATATCATCCCGGGAACGACGGTCGCCATCTACCGGGATCCCGAACGATGAGTCATGATTTTTCCTCCACGTTGCATTACCTTTCCGGGACCTTTTCTTCCCGGCGGATACGTACCATCCCACTCAGCAGCAAGGAAAGGGTTAATTAGGGATGATTAGTCCCTTCTTATCGTCGGCCGGCTCGGGCCGGCTGGATCTCGTAAATTACGCCTGATGGAGATTTATTGAATTTTGATAGATTTAGACCGAAGCCAGATGGTGCGAACGAGACAGGGTGGAGCGTTTCAAACACTTCAACACCAAATTTGAGCTGGTTTTTTGCTCATCAAACAGCAGGTGTCTATAAGCTAACAAGCTCCTGGAGCGCACAAAAGAAGAGACACAATAATCCCGTCTAGTTTTAAGCCACCGAGACTCCACAATTGGGGGACTCGTAATGCGCTGAGTGTGGAGTTCCGCCGAAAGCGTTCCAGCTTTCCCCCCGGCCAAACGGTGCTAAAAGCATGTGGCCGCGGAGAGATGAAAATTATTTTTCCATGGAAATTTTCTCCGCCGTGTCTTCATCGGTAAGCCTCGACGAATGACGAATAATAGTATTCTTCCGGCGCACTTTTGGAATATTGAGTATGGTCGCAATTTCGCGCGCCCAGCGACCTGGAAACCGGCGTTTGATATCCAGTGCGGTCGCCCTCGTGTAATGGCTGTGACTTTGATTGTGGACGAATTGTCCTGGGACTTTTATGGGATTGGCGTGGGACGCTCCGGTGGGAATGTGATACCAGACCGCAAGGGGCATGACGAAGCTGTAATGAAAGCTGATAGCCTGTTGGATCGTACAGGGGCATTCTGAGATGGCGCCTGATGGCCTTGGGAACACAAATTCGTGGAAAGACCACAGAGAGGTCTTAAGAGGATTTTTTCGAAAAATTTTGTAAGCGCCTTATATGAGGAGATAGCTGGAGTATCTTCCAACTCTGAATCCAAAGCGTTCTCTTGTTTTATTTCAAGTTCCTTATTTATTTTGGAGTCTCCAAACAATATGTCTCTAAGAAGACTTCCACGAGTAAGTTATTTTGAGCGTTTGTTGAAAAATACTATATCTGGTGTTGTGTTCTCCAGTGTTCTCCATTAAAGACCCTCTTTAATGATCCAGCTGTGGACTTATCCTGACCCAGCGCAAAATCACAACTACGGATCCCGAAACACCAACTAACTGGAACGGTCCAGCCTCTCCCCTCCAAGGTTAATCTCCCACGTCCAAGAACCTGCCCCCGATTGCAGGTGGAGCCAAAAGACTAAAGGTCACACACACACTTCAAACGAACTTTAATTAAATCCCGGCGCAACTCCTATTCCCCAAAACCCACCCGGTGGGTGCGCGCACGCTTGCTTTAATTTCGACGACACGCTTCGTGTGCCTGTTGTGGGAGAGATCCGCAGGACGCCGTCCTGCGCTCCGATGTCCCGCGAATGCTGTGGCTTGCGGCTTACCTGTACCCGTGCGGCGACCCGTTCGTTGTAACGCATCGGCACGAACCAGCCCTTGGTCGAGCCGGTCACGAGCACGATACCGAGCAGGAAGAAGCAGACAAAGGCCGCGATGACGGCCTTCGCCCGTCCCGACACCACCATCGCCATATCTTGGGACGTTTAACGCTGCTACGCTCCGGTAATCCGGTTTTTCCACCGGAACAATGGTTGCTTTGATTGGCGCCGTCCCGGGCGCCGTCCCCGTCGTAGTTGATTTAAAATGCCCGCTACTGCTGGACGCTGTCACCGTCGTCGGGACGGGTCGTGACCACACTTCGGCAGGCGCGGCGCTGTCGCGTTGTTTGCGCTGTAATTAAACGCTCCATCGACCGGGTCGGGGTCACATCACTGCGGCCAACGCGGCTTTTGATATGCGACTCACACACGACGGGACACTTGTGCAACACTTGCTGATATGGACAGGATATGTGGACTTTGGTACACTTGACTTTGATATGTCGACACTCTCACTCACACAACTCCTGACTCGACGACTCCGCGCGGCACTAACAACACAACTCCAACTCCAACACGCCTTCGCATGCGATAACTGACGTCGCCTCCAATTGGAGACGCACCTTAAAACACCTCTTCCAAACACTCGTCGTCGACTTCCGGCGAGGACACGCGCACCGTTTCGTGCACTGCAGCAGTTAGCGGCCGATTTGTGCGCTCGAGCCGCAAAAATAACACCCGAGATTTAGTTCGGGCTTGTTTGCGCTGGGTCTGTCGGTTCACGACACCTCAAACAGGGGCCGCAGGCGTAAACGTAACTGCAATTGTATCGCCCCGGTGTAAACAATCGTCACTCGATTCATGCCCGGTGGCAATAAAGTTTAACTGGCTGCTTAGCGGCTCCGGCAGCGCCAAAGCAGCCAAAGCCCGCGAAGTTACTGCTCGTGGTGGAGATAATTAATGGCACGCACACACATCTACACAGAGGGCGCTGCGGGTATAAATTATTCCGGCTTCTTTCCTTCCGGGGAGGGAGCTTTTTCTTTTTCTTTTTTTGGAAAAGCTCGCACGCGACTCGGTGCCGAGCGAGATAAGCGCGCTGCAAACGGTCCCGGTGATGTTGATAACTTAATTATTTCACCCAGGAAAGAATGCTTCTTTCCGGTGGAACCGCCTCTTAAGATAACCTCCGCACGCTGGATGTGGGTCACGAGCGGAAACAACAAACGGGGAACAACATTTCCCCACCAGTCTAATCTCGAAAACACACGCTAAATACTCGCTCTCTCTCTCTCTTTTCCATGGAAATTTTCTCCGCCGTGTCTTCATCGGTAAGCCTCGACGAATGACGAATAATAGTATTCTTCCGGCGCACTTTTGGAATATTGAGTATGGTCGCAATTTCGCGCGCCCAGCGACCTGGAAACCGGCGTTTGATATCCAGTGCGGTCGCCCTCGTGTAATGGCTGTGACTTTGATTGTGGACGAATTGTCCTGGGACTTTTATGGGATTGGCGTGGGACGCTCCGGTGGGAATGTGATACCAGACCGCAAGGGGCATGACGAAGCTGTAATGAAAGCTGATAGCCTGTTGGATCGTACAGGGAAAGTCTGAGATGGCGCCTGATGGCCTTGGGAACACAAATTCGTGGAAAGACCACAGAGAGGTCTTAAGAGGATTTTTTCCAAAAATTTTGTAAGCGCCTTATATGAGGAGATGGCTAGAGTATCTACCAACTTAGAATCCAAAGCGTTCTCTTGTTTTATTCCAGATTCTTCATTTATTTTGGAGTCTTCAAACAATATGTCTCTAAGAAGACTTCCACGAGTAAGTTATTTTGAGCGTTTGTTGAAAAATACTATATCTGGTGTTGTGTTCTCCAGTGTTCTCCATTAAAGACCCTCTTTAATGATCCAGCTGTGGACTTATCCTGACCCAGCGCAAAATCACAACTACGGATCCCGAAACACCAACTAACTGGAACGGTCCAGCCTCTCCCCTCCAAGGTTACTCTCCCACGTCCAAGAACCTACCCCAGGTTGCAGATGGACCCAAAAGACTATAGGTCACACAAACACACTTCAAACGAACTTTAATTAAATCCCGGGGCAAACTCCTGTTCGCCCAAACCCACCCGGTGGGTGCGCGCACGCTTGCTTTAATTTCGACGACACGCTTCGTGTGCCTGTTGTGGGAGAGATCCGCAGGACGCTCTCCAGCGCTCCGATGTCCCGCGAATGCTGTGGCTTGCGGCTTACCTGTACCCGTGCGGCGACCCGTTCGTTGTAACGCATCGGCACGAACCAGCCCTTGGTCGAGCCGGTCACGAGCACGATACCGAGCAGGAAGAAGCAGACAAAGGCCGCGATGACGGCCTTCGCCCGTCCCGACACCACCATCGCCATATCTTGGGACGTTTAACGCTGCTACGCTCCGGTAATCCGGTTTTTCCACCGGAACAATGGTTGCTTTGATTGGCGCCGTCCCGGGTGCCGTCCCCGTCGTAGTTGATTTAAAATGCCTGCTGCTGCTGGACGCTGTCACCGTCGTCGGGACGGGTCGTGACCACACTTCGGCAGGCGCGGCGCTGTCGCGTTGTTTGCGCTGTAATTAAACGCTCCATCGACCGGGTCGGGGTCACATCACTGCGGCCAACGCGGCTTTTGATATGCGACTCACACACGGCGGGACACTTGTGCGGAACACTTGGTGATATGGACAGGATATGTGGACTTTGGTACACTTGACTTTGATATGTCGACACTCTCACTCACACAACTCCACACTCGATGACGTTTTGCGGCACTAACAGCACAACTCCAACTCCAACACGCCTTCGCATGCGATAACTGACGTCGCCTCCAATTGGAGACGCACCTTAAAACACCTCTTCCAAACACTCGTCGTCGACTTCCGGCGAGGACACGCGCACCGTTTCGTGCACTGCAGCAGTTAGCGGCCGATTTGTGCGCTCGAGCCGCAAAAATAACACCCGAGATTTAGTTCGGGCTTGTTTGCGCTGGGTCTGTCGGTTCACGACACCTCAAACAGGGGCCGCAGGCGTAAACGTAACTGCAATTGTATCGCCCCGGTGTAAACAATCGTCACTCGATTCATGCCCGGTGGCAATAAAGTTTAACTGGCTGCTTAGCGGCTCCGGCAGCGCCAAAGCAGCCAAGGCCCGCTGCTTACTGCTTGAGGTGGAGATAATTAATGGCACGCACACACATCTACACAGAGGGCGCTGCGGGTATAAATTATTCCGGCTTCTTTCCTTCCGGGGAGGGAGCTTTTTCTTTTTCTTTTTTTGGAAAAGCTCGCACGCGACTCGGTGCCGAGCGAGATAAGCGCGCTGCAAACGGTCCCGGTGATGTTGATAACTTAATTATTTCACCCAGGAAAGAATGCTTCTTTCCGGTGGAAACGCCTCTTAAGATAACCTCCGCACGCTGGATGTGGGTCACGAGCGGAAACAACAAACGGGGAACAACATTTCCCCACCAGTCTAATCTCGAAAACACACGCTAAATA